>OX442417.1:4077318-4382318 GCA_949361645.1 Spongilla lacustris | reverse complement strand
TATAGCTAGCTGGGTAAGTATAATTTTAATCTATCGTCCCTGTCACAGTTGATATTCGTTATCTTCTGTGTAGATAAATGATATGCATGCATGGCGACGTCCACTGAAGGCAAGCTCGTAAGAGTTTCAATCGGCGGACGAGTTCGACGACGATCGATGTTTAAGATACATTCGACGAGGATGGGGAGATTGAGAACTGTAGTCACAGCGGTCATACCACTGACGATGGTGGTTGTAGGGAGTAAGCAGCCGCTAAAGCACTAAAAGAGCCGCCGGCCCCGCCCCCCACATATGGGTCCTCACTACTACACTGCACAGCTAGCAGCCCCGCATAACCAACAGATGCCATGCAGAGCCACCAACCCGCATTACCTATGGAACCACCCGCCCATATCAGACCCTACACAGGAGCTACCAACTAACCAATGGACAGTACAAGTGGAGACAATACTAACCCTCTCGCTGCAAATGGAGTTGGCAGCAGCCCTCACAATTTCAGGGAAGCCATGAACTACATGTACATGTACCAAGGGAAGCCACACATGCACCCTCCCAACACTACCAGTGGAACTATTAGCCCTCACTGCAAATGGCCCTATACATGAACATGCATGTAAGCAGAACCCCATTGGTCCAGCACCCCACTATTGATTGTTCTCTGCAAGTTCAAAGGGCCAATGAGCCATCCTCCTCACACAGCAAAACCACCAGTCCCCATCACTACTGCCTCGCGAACTTACAAATAATACCTCCACACTGCAAGTAGTGGAGCCACCAGCTCTCTTACGGATGGGGTTACCAGACCCTGCACTGCCAGCAGGGGAGCCCACACAAGCAGGGGTCAATAGATGCCAGTGGAGATGCCACCCTCACACTACAAGTAGTCCCCATAAAGTACTGTACGTACATCTGCCCCTCCCCAAATAGTGGAACCATAAGCCCTGACTGCAAGTGCTCCACACACTGGGACCAGCCACCTGGACCAATGGTGTCAACCACCATCCCCCATTGATCACTGCAAGTGAACTCAACAGCCGCACAATGCAAGTGAAATTACTATTAATGCCTCCACACTGCAAGTAGTGGAGCCACCATCTCTCTTACAGATGGGGTTACCAGACCCTGCATTGCCAGCAGGGGTGCCCAAACAAGCTGGGGTCAGTAGGTATGATGCCAGTGGAGATGCCAACCTTCACACTACAAGCCATGAACTGTGCATACACCTGCCCTTCTCCAAACACTACCAATGGAACCACCCAAGACTGAAACGGAAATATCATTGATGAGAGCACAGACTTTAAGAAAATAGAATTTCACTCTGATCAACAAATTTCTTATTTTTGACTATTACATTGTGGGTGGGTTTGTGTCCCATTCGCTGTGGACAATATTGTAACTGGGGCAAAGAAACTCACACCACCTTCTCCCGCCTCGCATCCTACATTGCCACCACCTCTTCCTGCCACAAGAGTCAAGTCTTGGCTGAAATATATGGCAGGCTAAACTTCACCCTTGTCCAAGCCATTGCCAGGGCCATTCTGGGTATATGTTTACCCACCAAAGACAAATTAGTATTTTTAAGTGTGTTTATGTGAACATTAATGTCTCTGTATCCAATACATGTATATACATCTTAGATCTCATCACAAGGGAAGAGCTCAGATTCTTCACTAGTGATATTTAAATTGCCTCTCGTGGTTGTAATAATGAATACAAAACAAAATCCTTATGTAGGACAAAAAGCTAGTCATTGCACTTAATATATGTTAGCATAATTCAAGTATGGTTTTTTTGTAGAGTTAAAAAAAGGGGGTGGCTCAACTAACCCACTTCTCCCCTACTTATAAAAATTCTCAAAAGGATTAGCCGAGTCAGGTGGATAGTTAATAATTCAAAAGTGAAATCCCCTTGTTTAATAATTTCAATTTTCTAGTAGTCCACCAAGTATAGTGCTTACATATAAAAACAAGATAAAAGTTCAATATAAGAGCTTTCAATAGTTAACATGTACATTTAGATGCAGATGCATTAAAATTCAGATCTAAAAAACACGTACCACCTTGGGAGGGTAGAAATATCAAGATAATTGCTGGTGGACAAGATTATCAGCAATGAAAGATGACACTGTTCATATTGCATTTATAATGCACCTTAGGTCTAGTATAGTTAACCAGAAGTTGTGTAAATGTAGATGAAACATAATGGTTAGGCAAGTCAAGTGCTTGGTGGAATTGAATAGTAGGAGTATCCTAAATTCAATATACTGTATTCTGTGCATACCAGTACTTTTCAATTTATCCTTTAATACAACACTACTTAATGAAGCTCATAATTATATTTGTGGCCACCAATCCCCTAAAATACTTGTGTGCCGCATAGTACATGCATGAATTATTATGTGCCACTGACGTCTTAAAAGAATTCATTAGCCTGATTTTACAATTGCTGTACAAATCAACGTCATTAATGTCCTTTCACCTTTAACCAAACAAGTATACACTGTGGGCTGCATGCAGTTAAAACATTAATAATCAATATGAAACCAAAGGAGGGACAAATGCAAACTGCTTTTGCACTGATGCAATCATATCAGCAAGCCTCAGACTGTAGTTTACAACGATTACCCCTATACAGAGTAGGACTGAAGGGACACGTATAATCAAATATACTGCAGCCTATTTAAAGGGATATTACAGTTTACAAAAGGGGATAGATCAACATCTTTCAGATGAGACTTGCACGTGACAATATTGTTGGCACATATGACATGCTCATGCAAGGTATTTCTAATAGTTACAACTGGACAAGTAAAAATGTGTAGCTGAAAATCATGGTGAGGAATAAAGATAGTCTGTATCTTGCATGAGTTTAAATGTACGTTTAGCACTGACCATGAACAGCTCACCTGCATCAACATCCAACAGCTTTCACACAATTTGATATCACATTACAAGGATTTGTATTGCTCTACACATTGTAACACAGGATTACTACAAAAATGGTAGTACACAGAGTAAACTAGAATAGGTCATGTTTAAAATAATCTGCAGTGTTTTCTGGTGTTGCAGTAAAACAACCAGGACATTACATTAGACAATAAGTCCCAACTTAAAGGCATAGAATTTAGTTGGTGCACATGCATGAAAAATGTATTTGGTAGGGAAGTGTGTACCAGTACATGGCTGGATGTAAATGTACTTAGTAATTAATATGGTACACATACCTACACCCACACTACACTACACATACATACACTACACATACCTACACCCACACTATACTACGCATACATACACTACACATACCTACACCCACACTACACTACACATACCTACACCCACACTACACTACACATACCTACACCCACACTACACTACACATACATACACTACACATACATGTACTTACACCCACTCTACACTACACATACCTACATCCACTCTACACTACACATACCTACACCCACTCTACACTACACATACCTACACCCTGCACTCTACACTACACATACCTACGCCCACACTACACTGCACATACCTACACCCACACTATACTGTGCTACATTCACACTTCTCTACACATAGTGTACCTTGATCAATTTATGTATGCATGTACTTCTAGATGTATTGAATCCTCCTTATTTACTTACATTAATTAAATTGAACGGCATGTAAATTCCCACAACATGAAATGCACCAACACCCACCCTACCTAAACACACTACACACCTAACTCATGCACACCACACTTGTGTAATGTGTGTGGGTGTAAGTGTATGTGCAGATCTTAGTATGTGTGTGTGTAGATATGTGGGTGTAGGAATGTAGCTATGTTAAGTTTAGTGCAGTGTAGGTATGTGCACATAGTGTAGGTGTAGGTGTAGTGTAGTGTATGTGTAGTGTATGTGTAGTGTAGTGTATGTGCACATGTGTGTAGTGTAGTGTATGAGTACATGTGTGTAGCGGAGGTATAAGTAAGTGCCATAGTGTAGTGTGGTTTTAGGTAAATGTGTTTTAAGTGTGGGTGTAGATATTTGTAGTGTACTGAGGGTTAATCACTAACTGCATTTAGACATGCAATGTGAGTATCAACATTTTGTCTAATGTCCTGGCGTACACTGTGGTAGGTATCTATATACTAATAAGGAAGGATTACTGTGTTTTACTAGAAGGCAGGAAAACACTGCAGAAAAACAGCATTAGTAGATGGCCTTTTCTATTTTTCTGAGAGTAAAACTGGACTGCCAAATCCATTAAACCATTTGGAAGTAATCCTTATTGGTTAATGCCGTACTCTGTATAGGGTAATCATTGTTAACAACGGTCTGGGTAATGCTTGCTGGTAACATTGCATCAGAGCAAAGGAGTTCCCTTTTGTTCCTCCCAAGTTTGTAGATCAATGTTTAAAAACTCCATTGAATAGTCATTGGCACATAATAATGTATTATGTAGTACACAAGTATCTTGGGTGATTGGTGGCCACAAATATAAGTATGAGCCTCGTTAAGTATTATTATAATGGTATGTTAAATTGAAGTACTGGATCAACTATGTACAGAATACAGTATAATTCATGGCTAAAATTCCTACTATTCACTATATAATTTCATTTCACCAAACCCTACACATCAGGTTTTGTCAACATAGTATGCAACTTCTGGTGAACTATACTAGGCCCAAGGTGCATTATAAATGCAATATGAACAGTGTCATCTTTCATTGTAGATCATCTTGTCCACCAGCAATTATGAGATCTTAATTTTGATATTTCTACACTCTGTGTTTTTTAAATCCAAATTTTAATGCATCTGCATCTAAATGTACATGTTAGCTATTGAAAGCTCTTATATCTTGTTGTTATATGTAAGCATAGAAATCAGTGTTCTTGGTGGACTACTAGAAAATTGAAATTATTAAACAAGGGGATTTTATTAACGATATACTTGACTCGCCTAACCCTTTTGAGAATTTTTATAAGTAGGGGAGGAGTGGGTTAGTTGAGCCACCCCCTTTTTTTAGCCTACAAAGAAACATACTTGAATTATGGTAACATATATTGACATTAAATGTAATGTCTATCGTTTTGTCCTACATAAGGATTTTGTTTTTGTATTCATTACAATGTAATATTCAAGAATAAGAAATTTGATGATCAGAGTGATTTTTTTTTACAGTTTCTGCTCTCATCATTGATATTTCCGTTTCAGTCTAGGTGTTAGAAAGTACAAGTATGCAGCTATATTAATGTTTAAAATAAACTATATACTTTGCTTCGTTTTATGCAACTTTCCTCGTTACTTGAAAAGTTAGTAGTGGGATTAAGAGCCATTTGCAAAGGGGTTAGTTGAGCCATACACTTTAACTGTGATTGTATGGCATTATTGGTTCATGTAACAGAAACAGTGAGCTAGGCTTGTTTGGCTATGAAACAATCTCCGAGGCATTCTGTTAATATCTGTAAAATGGAGAATGACATTGTGAGTCACGTTAAAACACTTGCAAATCAATTTTACGGGCTCTCGTTGGTAAAGTGTCATGCATTAGTGTATGAATTTACTTTGATCAATTATTTCACAATGCTTGGACATTGGACAAGAGACAAGAAAGCCTTGGCCTACTCATGCTAGCATGTGCACATAAGACAGCGTATGGCTCAAAGATCAACTGACCCACTTGGCTGGGTTAGTTTTAACACCAGTTGATTTTTTATGATGTCCTTTTTTTCATGCCCATCCGCAGTCTCTAACATTCCTACAACATGCCGAGTGATGCCCATTTATATATCTGGCAAAACTCAAAGGCAGTATAAACCTAACTCTAAAATTTGGCTCAACTAACCCACTCCTCCCCTACAGGATTATAACTAGATATCTGGTTTTGCCAACTATACCAAACCTTTTTCTTCAGAAGGACTGTTATAGTTAAATGGATCTTGTGTGATGAACTGAGATGTGGATTCAGAAGTATGAGAACCTGATATTAAAATAAATCATGCCAGTTGTAATTTTCAGTGCTGGTGGTAAACGTGTAAGCGTTTTAAAACATGACTAAGGTGCAATGTCACAAGAGCTGAGAAATGATCAAAGGGAAATCCAGTACCAAGAGAAGAAAAAAGAGCACACTGTAAAGGAAATACAAGCCCCTAGAACGTTCAAGTTAAGCAATGCGCATGTACATGTAAGCCTTCGTTCGTATTGTGTACAATCAGAGTAACATATGTGTTGATCTGTTATAGGCCTACATGCAAGGGGAAAAAAAAGCGTCGAATCAAGTTTTGATTTAATAAAGGTTTTAAAAATCCTCTGAAAAATCGCTGTGTGATTGAACATTTAAATTGATTTTAATGTTCAATCACATAATGATTCCAAAATGATTTTACGCGTTTTTTCCTGTGCGCTCAGAATGCAACGTGCATGCACCGTTCTGATCGGGTAAAGCATATGCAGACGAAAGCAGTGGCGTCTGAAAAGGGGGGGGGGGGGGGGGGGGGGGGGGGGGGCAGGGAGGGCAACTGTCCCCCACTTTTAAAGGGAGGGGGCAGGGAGGGCAACTGTCCCCCACTTTTAAAGGGGGGGGGGGGGGGGCCACTTTTACACCAGCGATGCTACAGTGTATCTATGCATACTATTTTATTTTTATTAAAAACCAAGCGAAACCTACCTTTTCCTCAGAATGGGGAAGCTTACAGCACTCCCCTAGCTGGCTGGGCGGGGCCGCCGCGACGGGTACCCCTCTCCCGCACCCTCCCCATGATGACCATCAAAGTTTGCCCCCCACTTTAAAACTCCTTCCTACGCCGCTGGAAGAGAGGGCTTTGGACAGGAAAGCAACATGATATCGCGGCTACCGGTAATTAAGCTACATGTAACAATACATGCGAATGAAGAGGTACTAAAGTGCTACACTTTACGATCCAAACAAGCTACAACGAAGAGGTGTTCAATGGGTAAAAACAAGCTGTGTCTGTTTAGAACACACAGCAACAAATGTAACAACCTCGCAGCGAACTAAACAACCTGTTTATTGAGAAAACACGGCAACTTCAAGTAGCGGATCAAGAGAGTGTTTCTATTTATCGGATAGCATTTCGAAATTACTATGGATAAAATAAAAAATAAAAATAAAAACAAAAATAAAATAAAATATAGAAACGCCCTGAATATTGAGGGCAACGGCGTTCCATAATTTTACACACTATATATATAATTATAATTATAATATTATATATATATAATAATAATAATAATAATATGGGACAGTATCCGCGAAAATTTCGTACGTTTTATATCATTATAAGATAATAGTGTTATAACGTTTGAATCGCTATATCTTCCGAACGGTAAACATTATTGACATCCTATTTTCAACACTTTATACTACACCATTTCTCTATGACAAAATACATTTTGGAGTCTTGCACTTGCTCCTTGTTAGCATTGCAACGTTCGATACCCCACCGGGTTCAAACCCGCCATAACTTTCGATAGGAGCAATCAAATCGCTTCAAATTCGGTTTGTAGGTAGAGAGGTCCTATACCTATCGATTTGTTCTGTTCGTTAATTTTTATATCATCCGTTATGGAGATACAGTTGAACAAACTACGTGCATTTTTCCCGCTTGATTCGCGCCAATGATTTGGGCAAATCGCTTCTCGCTCAATGTATGGGGAGGCGGTGGTTATATCATTGGCGCGAATCAAGCGGGAAAACGCACACGTAGTTTGCTCAACTGTATCTCTGTAACGGATGGCATAAAAATTAACGAACAGAACAAGTAGATAGGTATAGGACCTCTCTACCTACAAACCGAATTTGAAGCGATTTGATTGCTCCTATCGAAAGTTATGGTGGCTTTGAACCCGGTGGGGTATCGAACGTTGCAATGCTGGTACGGAGCAACTGCAAGACTCCAAAATGTATTTTGTCATAGAGAAATGGTGTAGTATGAAGTGCTGAAAATAGAATGTCAATAACGCTTAACGTTCGGAAGATATAGTGATTCAAACGTTATTACACTATTGTTTTATAATGTTATAAAACGTACGAAAGTTTCGCGGATACTGTCCCATATATAATTATAATTATATATATAATTATATAATATATAATTATATATATAAAATGATGTGCACACAAAGAATTCAGTAAATGCATTAAACAGATACTGACGAAACCTTGGCTTCTGCAACAATTAACTAGATCTATTGCACTGAATCTGAATGCTCACCCCTGTGATGATTGTGTGTGTGTGTGTGTGTGTGTGTGTGTGTGTGTGTGTGTGTGTGTATGTGTGTGTGTGTGCACAAACCACATGATAGTGTGCACTATCAGGTTAGCCCATGCATACAAAGTTGGCGAGGGCTTTGGCTAACTCCTACACATGTATCCATTTAATGCACACCATCTACTCCAGCTTCTCATAATCCATGTCCAGCTTCCCCTTCTTCTGTGGCTTCACACCAACATATTCTTCCTCGTAGTCTGGGTAAGCTGTGAAGGACATTTCTCTGTAGGTATTCTGCTCCTTGGTCCTCACACTCCTGGGAGGTGTGGAGGGGGTATTAATTAGGATGGTACATGTACATGTGTGTGTGTGTGTGAGGGTGCTTACTGATGAAATCATGTGTGGGTGGTGCTTAATTAATTACTAGATCATGTGTGGGTGGTGGTGTGTGTGCTTAGTACTTAGATCACTCACCTCACACAAAGTGCAACAACCAACGCCAGTAACACCACCGATATCAGAGCCCCGCCCACAGCCCCGCCCACTATCAGTCTAATGACCTGGCTCCCAAGTTCAACAGACGCTGGTGCAGCTGTGGGGCTTCCTGCTGTGGGGGTAGCACGTGATGGTGAGGGTGAAGGGGACAGCAGGGGGGAGGATGCCGTTGAAGGTGATGGGGTGAGGGAAAAGCCGCTAGGTGATCCTGTTACTGAAAATTGTGTTGATGTCGAAATCTCCAGCGATGATGATGACGAAATAGATTCTGTTCTTGAAGACGATGGTATTGTTGATGACAAAATCTCAAGGGATGTTGATGGGATGGATGATTCTGTTATTGAAATGATGAAGTCTCCAGGGACGATGATGAAATAGATTCCATTATTGAAGATGACATTTTGTACTGATGAAACCTCTATAGATGACGATGGTGTGAGTGACTCTGCTGGTGATGATGGGATGATTGGTTCTGTCGCCTGTGATGTCGTGCTATCCACTGAGGGGGAGGCAACTATGATGTCATAAACAACAAACTGTGCCTTCAGTGGAGCACTGCTGTTCTCCTGGGGGAGTGGTAGAAGGGTGTGGAAAAGGGGTGTGGATAAAGAGAGTTCACTGAATAGCAAATGATGATACAAAACTGTACCTAGTAGTGTCGAGTACCACAATTTATCCCCCCCCCCCCCCCCCCCAAAAAAAAAAAAAACAAGATTCTTTTTTATTTTACCAGTCCTTTCCTGAAATGTTGAAACAGGTACACATGTACGCAGAAGCATTACATTACAAAGACAAGCCCACTTAAACATAAACATTTATATCTTGGTGGGGGCAGAGGGGAGGGGAGGGGGTAGGGGAGGAGGATAAATTGTGGTACTCTACAGCTTTCCCATACATGTATAATAGCATTCCCAATATACCACTTTTTGCCTAGCGCTAATGGAATCCATTATGTACATGTATTGCATATCTAAATTGTTTTTATTTTATTTTAATTTTATAACAACAAAGGGGAAACAACCCAACCACCTCCAAGGCCAAATTCAGAAACAAATAATGGCTAGTGCAGAGGCTATCAAGGGGTTAATACAAAGGGAACATAAAATGGCAGAGTAGCCTGAGTCTGCCTGACTACCCTCTCCTTCATCGCTCACCCCTGAGTACTTGACACACAATGCACACATGCCTGCCATCAATATGTAAGTACAAGTATCGTACATGTATGTATGTCTGAGTGTGTGTATGTATGTATGTATGTATGCCTGTCTGCCCTAGGCGAAAAAGGTGGTGGTAGCCCATCCATGCATCCTAGGAACTTCCATGCACAGCGCGTATGATGTTGCATGTGTTGTTTATGCATAAAAGGCGAACCAAGTTTGATATGCACAACGCGGAACTGAAACAACATGCAGGCAACATGTTACGTAGAACTGAAACAACAGGCAACATGTTACGTAGAACTGAAACAACACAGGCAACATGTTACGTAAAACTGAAACAACACAGGCAACATGTTACGTAGAACTGAAACAACAGGCAACATGTTATGCGGAACTAGGCAACAAAGGGCAACAATTGGAATTGGAAATAACGTTACAAGCTAGATAAGATCGCCAAGTTAATAAAACATGCGTCCTTTGCTAACTTTGGACAGCTAATATTAAAATGGGCGAACCATGATAGATCCGCCCCTGACAATGCACGAATTTTGAGTCAATCTATACTATTGGAAGCATCTTTAGGTCGATGTTAGCTCTAGAAATCTACATGTAACATGCAAGGCAGGTGTTCAGCCTGCCATATAGGTCGTGTCTGATGACAGACTTTGGCTTGGAGCAGGTAATTGCCAGCCGTAATGCAAAATGAGCAAAATTCTTCACACCATAGGTCTCAACAACCAAAGGATAAAAACCCATCTTAGTTATAGTTGTCCACACACATATATTATATAGTATTGTGTTCACTGATCTCAGAGGCCTGAGCAACTAGTTACTCCTAAAGACATTCCCACTACTGACAAGCTGGATGAATTTTTTTTTTAGGTAACTGAAAAGTCAAATGCTGCTGGCTTGCCTTGCATCTAGTTGTGAATAGTACTGAATACCTCTCCTGGTCCCCAGTCCAATGTATATCGATCGATCGTCAATAATGAAGCAGGTCTGGCTTGCTTGAAGAAGATACGGGGGTTCCTTCCTAACAATAAGGCGCACTAGCAGAGCGGCGCGAACGGTGGCACCCTTCCTCAGCACCCAAGCCTCCGCCATGGACTTTTAATTTTCTTGCGTGTTGTATACTGCTATTTGTTTTTGCAATTCATCAACGCTAACCTTTTTGAAGTTATGAATTAAAATTAAGAGTAGCTAGCTAGCTGTAGATCTAAAAATAAAAGCTGTCACACTCAACAGTGCTAAATATAGATCTGACTTTTATGAGGATGTGTAAAGCTATACCAAATGTAACATTTGACATCATATTTGCGATGCGTAAACACGCGTAAACCCGGACTTTACCACCTTTACACTATTACGTAAACATCAGGTTTGCTTCGTTGTAAACATAAGTAAATATGAGTAAACCTGAGCTTTACCTCATCTTTACGTCGTGTTTACCGCTTGCGTAAACCCGTTTTTTATGCAGTGTAGGCGATAAACATGGGAATTACAATGGCAGTTGGGGCGCAAGGCAGTATTGGATGTGTTATGCAAGTTGTTTGTCAAATGTCGGCTGGTGACTTTGGCGTCCTGGAAGGTCATAGTTATTAGTACATGTATATGTTGTCAAGATAGGTACATGCTTGTATGTCCATACATGTATGTATAAGCCTCAAGGGTTATTCTTCTATCTGCAATAATAAATGAGCATGGGACAACCTAAAAGTTGCTCGCTTACCTGAAGTGAAGCTTTTAGAACCACTATCACTTGATAGGCCAGTTGGGGCCAAAACCAGCTTATAGGTGGCTTGTGGTTTCTGTTGCTGTGCGAATATTAAGTAGCCACTAAAATCCCTAGCAATCTTGAAGTACCACAATATGTACATGTACATGTACATGTACAACATTGGCCAAATATTGCATGAAAGCTTTGGCATCAGATGGCTTGGTTACATACATGTACATGTACATATATAGAAGGTCTAGTTTTACCGATATTCATTTGAGTTGCACATAACATGTTGCATAGTGTATGGTTGCCTTTAAGGGCACAGCGTCAGATGTAGTAATATTAAATTTACTACTAGCCACCACTAAGAATGAAAAAATGTACTTTGGTGCACAACAAGGTGTGGGTAGTCATAATGACTGTCTACCTGTGTCTTGTAGCCATCAGATGAGAGCAAGGTGATACCATTTACACAATGGTGTTAATCAATATCTCTTCTCCTATCTCCCCATCATGCATATGCCATTACACAGATATTTCAAATGGCTTGCAGTTACAAACTCAAAATTTGAATGTAACTTTTCAAAAGTGGGAAATCACTACATTTTTATGCTTAACAACAATTCATTTCCACAGGATCAAAGTATACATACATGTATCTTATTCACCGTACATGTACATGCAGACAATTATTTATTACAGAATCATCATTTGGCCTTGGGATGAATAATTGTTTAATAAAAATTTTTTATATTGGACATTACTTTAATCAACCATACCATTTGATGGATAAAACTGGTTATAACTGCTTTTTACAATCTAAAATAATTATGAAAGATTCTTAAATACATATTATTTTCAAGATAGAAATAATCATTTATCCGATTAAACATAACTGCTCTTTATTCCAATTTTTCTCTACAAAGAAATCTTTAGATATTTAGATTTGACTGCAAGTGTAGGTGCATGTATTTGTCTTCAAACATCATAGTATTATATGTATCCTTCCTTCACAATTCTAATTATTATCAACACTGCTACCTTCGGGGGAGCTATTTACGTTGATTCCAGTTTATCAATTCAGCCACAAGCAAATGTGTCATTCATAAACAACACAGCAATATTTACTGGAGGAGCCATGCATTCTGAAACACCAACTACCAATGCATGTTTTTAAACTCCTAATTGTAGTGATATTGGAGGCGTCCATCTTAACTTACTAAAAATGCTGGAGATGCAGGCAACAGATAATGCCATCATTCTTGTATAATTTCTACATATGTATTTCATACTATAACTGAAATAGGCTATAATACAATCCCTCTTCATAATAGATATCGTTTGATTATCCCTGTATATAATTTTGCAAAAATGTATTCACCAATCTTGTACATACATGTATGTATGTTTGACCAGTCCAACTGTAACTTTATATCCAGGGCACAATTGAATTTAGATTTGTAGCAGCATGTTATTTCTAGTCAAATGCTGTTGTTCTCATGATTTTACGCAACAACTGATAATGAAACTATCGATGTCTTGAGGAACGCACAATCAATGCATTTCGTATGAGATAATTTACGAGTCTAAATAAGGAACGATAAACATGATGACAGACGGACAACTGTTTAATTGGTCCGGCCCCGGACCACTTTTGGTTGATCCGGAGCTGCCAAAGGTGGTCCGGATTTTATTAACTTATTAACTTACGGTGAGAAAGTTCAAATATACGGTGTGTTACTAAATACGCAATGTACGATCGAGGCAATAAGTGAGTGCAGTAAATATAAGCGTACGGTACGTGTACATGTACATAACATTGCACGCTTTATACCTTAATTCTTATTTATACGACCCTCTTTGTCCTACAAAAGGCATGCTTCTGACTTTACCTTGAGAATTCATATAAATTGCACGTACAACTTTTTAATGCATGGCTAATGAATCCATGTCATGCACAAATTTAATCATGAAGCCTTTGCAACATGTAGCTCTTTCAGGATAGCCTTCCGTCATATAAATTATAAATTGTGATGAACACGAACTGATAAATTAACGATTGTAATTAAAATTACACATTCATGGAAGAGTATAGTTATACGCTTAAAAAACGTTAGTTTCAACATATCATGAACACGGTGATGATTGAAAGTGTATTTTGGAGAATTGTAAATCAAATATACCCTGATCTCATGATGGTACAGTGATCCAAACGCACAGCATTATCGAAAAATGAAAAAGCAGGCTTCAATCCTTGCCGCGGCTGCTAACGGAGTGATTTCCGTTGGTGTTCTTGAGCCGGTCCAAAGAAATCTGTTCTTTTTAAAAACCAAAAGGTTTGTAGCTTATATAGCATCGTTCTTCATATACTATTTCAACATCTTGTTTTGTACACTGCATGCATGCATTGTCAGATGCAGGCATATGAACCACCAAGTGGCAAGTACTTGCACAATTTGCAATTAACAACTAGACCTACCACACACCACACTTCAAGCGATTCGTCTGTTTTAAACAATACGTGCATGCACTTTCCATATATGCACAGACCTTCTTCAAAGTTATGATATTGATACTGATTCACAATGAAAAATTTCCTCCAAAAGTATACTTGAGTGAAGCTTTAATTACCTTACAACTTATATGTTAGTCCAATTAATTTCAAAGAGCTAGATTTCTATAATCACTGCATATTCACGAACTTTGCTGTAAATCAATCATTTTGTCCTGTGCATCATAAGAGTTTATAGTGGATGCAGCTGCATGTATTATCTTTAACATATATTAACCTGTACTATCTGCAGTGCATACAAGATTCAGAGATGTGGTAACTGCATTAAAAAAGCCCTTGCCATGTATTTATGAGTATCGATATCGAGTCATGTACGCTTATACGGCTGCATATAGAAATGGCCGGGCCTTCAATGGATTATAAAACTGAAGCCATTTCTTGACAGCTACTAGGCACCATTCAAAGATCGTTATCACTTCTGGCCAGGTGTTCTTCGATTTATTCATCTCCCTCTGTGCCTGGTGTTCATATTGTCAGACAGCTAGTACGCCTGTGAAGATGTTGGCCATCATAGCTTGTGTTCTAATGTACTTGTGCATTGCAGTGAGCTTATCTGTGTACAAGAAGTGGTTTGATCTTCTGATTAAAATGTCATAAATCACCAATTAATGTTCTGTCAGCCTCTGCTCCCATTGCTACCATTCGATCATACAAGTTGGATACCTACAACTACGAACCATTGGATATGTGTGAAAGGCTATTACTCAAAGGGTCTGTGAAAATGAAAGATCTGGAGAGATCGTAAATTCTTATCATGAACCTCTTTTAGATGGCAATTTGTCATTCTTTGAGCTATATTATTAAAGCAAGTTTAAGGTTATTTTTTATTATAGTATAATTAATGCTATGATGATGATACAGCTATGACTGAATGGATTTGTTATTAAGTGTATTAGTAATGTAGCTACAATACTGAACACATCCATTGCATTCATCCCAGATTAATAAGTAACTTCAAACTTGATTTGCATGCACAAACATTATCTTGAGCTAATTGAGCATTCATCCCTCCATCTATTGTGATAATATGGCAGCCAAAGAACACCACCTCTACTAGCACATATAAGTCATCTTCTGTCATGTTTCATTACTTACATGTACGTACAATATAGGGGTTCCATAATTTCCATGATGATCAGTCAGGGGCTTTCCCCTGTGTCATTTACATGTTTCCTTGTGGGCTCCACAAGCAGACATGGGGAGGGTCTGCCCCACCACCAGAAGCTATGTAAACTGACAATACTGCTGCAATATAATCGTCTGAACATGATTTAATACTGCTGCAATATAATCGTCTGAACATGATTTAATACTGCTGCAATATAATCGTCTGAACATGATTTTGGATTCATTGTGGTAGAGCACCTTCGATTCCATCTGTATCTTCTTCACACTCTCGTTCACAGAGGACATTGGATTTCAATTACAAGTGATGGGTACATTTTCTACAATATCGTGGAGGGCAGGATGATGTGATGGGGGAATACTGCCATCAAGCTCCGGACCTTGTTATTGTGGATATATAAGTTGGGTGTGGCTTTACTCCTGAGCCATTCCTATTCTGGTTCAAAATCCAAACCTATTCCTTTCTACCTATCAGTCTGAAACTGTAGCTGCTTGCTGTTAGAAATCTAATCAACTCAGAGAAATACATGAATAGAGTGTCTATGAAGCTAGCAATTGAGTTCCTCATCCAACATTGCCATTTTAACTTGAAACCAGTGATGCCTGACTTGAGTACATGGTGGTGTAACGGATTTACTAATTAACTAGTTTTCACTATGATTTGTAATAAATTGGTAACTCTTAAATTTGTAGATTCCCTCCCCCCCCCCCCCCCCCCACACACACACACACAATTTGGGATCATAGGAGAGTATAAAGGTCCATAAGTTAGCATTCAGATCTCATTTATTATTTCACTTTCATTGTGAGACAGGTTGGACCAATAAAAACAGTGTGTTTTATGTGCCGTTCTCTATAAGTGTCTCTCTTGTACATGAATTCCTGTCTCCACATCGAATACCAGTCGTGGCAGAGAGGAAGATACGGCCTGTTGCACTTGTTCTACAGCAGATGTTTCATGATTTTTTATTAACAGTGATTGATAGAATACTAAGGTTTCCTGAAGACGCGCGCTGTAGAAGAACATCAGACAGGGCTTTTAAGTAGTAATTGTTCCTGCTACTAGACAGTTTTAAGATTCTCAAGTCCAAGAGGCACTTTTGAAGTGTCGGATGCACTATAATTGTATCAAATAGAGGATCAGTTCAGATGCATTTTGCCTCGGATGCTATAACCATAAACATTTTAAGCACGTCGATGCGTGCTGTGTTCGGAACAACAGTGCCGTGAAAATAATTGCTGTGATAATCGTAAATTTCTAACGACCCAATCTTCAAATTCGGGAGACGAAGAAGCCATGATGTCAAAGTACCGTTCTTGGAGTGATGGTTTTCTGTGTTCGGAAAGTAATACTGCTCAATAACGTCGGGATTTTCTTGGTATTTGTGCATGTTGAACTCCTTAGCATGGGTCATGCGTACGCTATCAAGAGACAGATGTTTGTGAGAGTAGTAGTCGTTGCGTTCAGGTAGGCTTTGATCCTTGCTGTCGAGGGCATTGCGATCAGTGCACATGTTAGCGAGGTGGAAACGTTGTTTCGAAGCGCAGGGGGTGGAAAGAAAAGTTAAAACAAGGGACCTTGCCACTGCCGTGGTAACCACCCCTGATAGTCTGAGACAAGAGAAGTGTGGGTTTTCCATGAACCGCTGCAGAGAAGGGGCAAATTTGGCCGGAATCGCTGATAGTATAGATACCTTAGGATTGTGGAGACAGTTTATCTCAACATATCGAGAAATTGGCGGTCAAAAGGATTACGCGGTATTCGGTCATTGCGTAATTCAATGTCCATAGAAAATGTATGGACGCATTCAGAAAACTGCAGCTAACTGCAGAAATAAAAATTATATTGACTAGGTGCTCTCGGATTTGCAATGTGGGGACTATTTAGCATATTTTGAGTACTTTCACGCACCGTAGGTACCTATATCCGCACTTCCACATTAATTATGCAAGGTTTCCAATGTCCATTTATTTTATCTCATTTACTTATTCAGTCATCAATATTTTCCCAACCAAATGATTCCTTAGGTGCCACCGGATTATATGAGAGTAATCAATGCACTTATTTTTCATCATTTTTTCAGAGCTTAGGGCCTTCAAATCGCGCTTCCATTGAATGGTTAGTGCAGAGATACACCCCAAATACAAAACGCATAATATCACGTGCTACTCTTTCGTCAGTTAGCCGTGCCCAGACCGAGCTGTTCTGTAAGTACATGTAGTTAATGATTATATGTATTGCAAATTGATGTCTATAACCACGACCCCACCCACCACTATAATGTACACAACAACTTAACGTGCAAAATAACTTATTAACCGCTATTTACTGTAGGCAGAGATAATCTGCTGTAGGCCTGCTCTTCGCTTTTGGTTCGGTACTTCCGCGGACGATTTCGAACGGTACGAAGACGACGATATCGAAGATCAATCCCACGAGGATATGACATGCAGGTTAAAGACCTGGAAGTCTGCCTGTGGACTGGATTCTATGGCAGAACTGAAGCCTACTACCCCACAGGCCACAGCTAACTGCTACGGAGGTACGGGAGTGCACGGACCCTATTGCAGACAGACAGCTATAAAGCTGGTACACTCTGGACTCTACGGCAGGCAGCGACGGAATACTCCTGGCCCATGTATGGAGTGAACTCTATGGCAATAAGCGATGCATGAAGAATCACACAGTTAACAGCTATGAACTCAAATCTATGGCAGACACCTAACAGCTACAGTGTATGGAGTTGGAGTGATCCCTATTGCACACAGCTATGAAGTACTGCATGGCAAGAAGCTATGGGCCCTATGGCAAGTACCCCATATAGCAAGCACCTAAGAAATGAATCCTATGGCAGATTACCCCACAGCTGACAGCGTGTGTGAGCATATGTGTGTGTGATTGTGTATGTGAGCATGTGTGTGAGTATGTATGCATGACTGTGTGTGCGTGTGTTGTTGTGTGAGTGGCTATGAATCCTCTCTTCCCCTCTCTCTGTACATGTAAGTCAGTATGTACATGTATATGTATGCTAAGAATCAGTTCTTGTTACTTGTGCATATGCATGCATATGCACATGAATGTAATTGGCTAGTTTTGATGACATTCTGCATTGCTTTCCACAGTACACAACTCAAACTCCAGCTATCAATGCTCACCAATGGCAAGCTCTATTTACCCACTCCCTCCCTCCCTCCCTCCCTCCCTCCCTCCCTCCCTCCCTCCCTCCCTCCCTCCCTCCCTCCCTCCCTCCCTCCCTCCCTCCCTCCCTCCCTCCCTCCCTCCCTCCCTCCCTCCCTCCCTCCCTCCCTCCCTCCCTCCCTCCCTCCCTCCCTCCCTCCCTCCCTCCCTCCCTCCCTCCCTCCCTCCCTCCCTCCCTCCCTCCCTCCCTCCCTCCCTCCCTCCCTCCCTCCCTCCCTCCCTCCCTCCCTCCCTCCCTCCCTCCCTCCCTCTCCATCCTCGCCTCTTCCCTCCTTCCATGATCCTCGCCTTCCACTTTCCTTCATCAGAGGAGGCTCAGAGTGTTCAGTGACAAAGATAAGGACAAACTCAGCAAGGTGACCCACGCATACTAAGTCTGAGAGGGAGGCATGACATGGAGGCCACCCTCACCTTGGAGATGGAGACAGAACAGAACAGGGACCAGTGGGGTGTCATGGAGAAGGCACAGATTTTGAACCAGGTCTGTGCACTGGTCACCACTTGTAGTAACCCTTTATAGGCCAGTCAGATACAGTGATATTAGCCCTTTAGTGACACGAGTTTTAACCCTGTAAAGACAGCAATATCAGCATTATTCTCCAGAACAAATTTTTATTTGTATATATCTAGTTGCCATGGTGATTCATGTCCTCCTACTATGCTGCAAAACTCAGTCTGTTGTATGATGATTAATTAATATTGTTTGTTTTCCATATACATGTATAGTATGGAGGAGGAGAGGACACAATGACACCGAGTACTTCGAGGCCGCAAGGGGAGGGAGACCTCACAAGGGAGTGCAGCCAGCAGGTGGGTGTGGTCAAGAGAGGTGGTAGCAGATGTGATGAGGCCAAATATTGTGGCATACAATTGTACGATTCCATGAGTGTTGTGTGTGTGTGTGTGTGTGTGTGTGTGTGTGTGTGTGTGTGTGTGTGTGTGTGTGTGTGTGTGTATTTGTGTGTGTGTGTGTGTCTGCAATGTATGGTAGCAAGCACACGATGCATGAACATAAACTGTACAGAAAATGTCACACACTTTTAAAGGAGCACACCTTAATGGGCACACTTTAAAACGAGCACCCTCAATGGGCACACCTTCCCCTACAAAAAAATCTTGGCATACATGTTCCAAATTCATGTGTGATATGTTGTCGCATGTGTTTTCTAGAGCACTGTTGAACATGCTTATGTCATTCAATTGCAGGCATATCACTCTTCTAACTTGTACAGGTTGAAGAGTTTCTAAAACACGTTCCCCGAGAAGTTATAAAGCGGGACACCCCTTAGCATATTAGCGGGTATGCCTCATCGGGGAATCGCTTTTTAGAAACTATTCATCCTGTGCAAGTTAGAAGAGTGATATGCCTGCAATTTAATGACATACATGTACATGTAAGCATGTTCAACAGTGCTCTAGAAAAACTGGAACACTTGCAAAAACAAATCACGCATGAATTTGGAACATGTCATGCCAAAATTTTTTCGTAGGGGATCCATTGCGGGATAATGTGCAGACAGCATTCTACATGTAGGTGCCATTTCTCCCTCCCCTAGGAAAGGTCCCCTGTACTGTTCTTTGGGAGTACCAACCTGACATCTGCAAAGACTACAAGGAGGCAGGCTACTGCGACTTTGAAGGTTGGTGTGTCTGGTGTGTGCTGGTGACGTGTTATGTAGGTATGTGCTGGTGTTTGCATGATGTGTTTGCCCATACACCAGCCTATACATCATACACCAGCCTAGACCCCATACACCAGCCTGTACACCATACACTAGCCTGTACACCATACACCAGCCTGTACACCATACACCAGCCTGTACACCATACACCAGCCTGTACACCATACACCAGCCTAGACCCCATACACCAGCCTATATACCATACACTAGCCAGTACACCATACACCTATACCTATATACACCATACACCAGCCTGTACACCATACACCAGCCTGTACACAATACACTAGCCTGTACACCATACACCAGCCTTTACACCATACACCAGCCTGTACACCATACACTAGCCTGTACACCATACACCAGCCTGTACACCATACACCAGCCTATACACCACACCAGCCTAGACCCCATACACCAGCCTATACACCTATACACCATACACCAGCCTATACACCATACACCGGCCTGTACACCATACACCAGCCTATACACCATACACCAGCCTGTACACCATACACCAGCCTATACACCATACACCAGCCTGTACACCATACACCAGACTGTACACCATACACTAGCCTGTACACCATACACCAGCCTGTACACCATACACCAGCCTATACACCATACACCAGCCTGTACACCATACACCAGACTGTACACCATACACTAGCCTGTACACCATACACCAGCCTATACACCATACACCAGCCTGTACACCATACACCAGCCTGTACACCATACACTAGCCTGTACACCATACACCAGCCTGTACACCATACACCAGCCTGTACACCATACACCATCCTATACACCATACACCATCCTATACACCATACCCCAGCCTGTACACCATACCCCATACACTAGCTTATACACCATCACCAGCCTATACACCATACACCAGCCTATACACCATACACTAGCCTGTACACCATACACCAGCCTGTACACCATACACTAGCCTGTACACCATACACCAGCCTATACACCATACACCAGCCTATACACCATACACCATCCTATACACCATACACCATACACCATCCTATACACCATACACCATCCTATACACCATACCCCAGCCTGTACACCATACCCCATACACTAGCTTATACACCATACACCAGCCTATACACCATACACCAGCCTATACACCATACACTAGCCTGTACACCATACACCAGCCTGTACACCATACACTAGCCTGTACACCATACACCAGCCTATACACCATACACCAGCCTATACACCATACACTAGCCTGTACACCATACACCAGCCTGTACACCATACACTAGCCTGTACACCATACACCGGCCTGTACACCATACACCAGCCTATACACCATACACCAGCCTGTACACCATACACCAGCCTATACACCATACACCAGCCTGCACACCATACACCAGACTGTACACCATACACTAGCCTGTACACCATACACCAGCCTATACACCATACACCAGCCTGTACACCATACACCAGACTGTACACCATACACTAGCCTGTACACCATACACCAGCCTGTACACCATACACTAGCCTGTACACCATACACCAGCCTGTACACCATACACCAGCCTGTACACCATACACCATCCTATACACCATACCCCAGCCTGTACACCATACCCCATACACTAGCTTATACACCATACACCAGCTTATACACCATACCCCATACATCAGCCTATACATCATACTTAAAAAAAACCAGCCCATACACGCTCCTACATGTACATGTACCAGAATACTGAAGGCTTTTGTCATACATGTACATGTACCTACATGTACTCTTAATCTAAGATCTGCCCATGGTCTGTGCTGTGAAATAATAAACTTGAAAGGGGAACCCACAACCTTATCTGATGTTAGAGGCCCATGTACATGTAGTGCTGCTACCTTGCCTGCCCTGAAGCTACATGTAGACCTACCCTGCATGAACCCTTACATTGACCTACATAGGCCTACCCTACATGAACCCTTACATGGACCTACATAG
Organism: Spongilla lacustris; assembly: GCA_949361645.1. NCBI lineage: Eukaryota > Metazoa > Porifera > Demospongiae > Spongillida > Spongillidae > Spongilla > Spongilla lacustris. The sequence goes on along the minus strand of OX442417.1, from coordinate 4,360,131 downwards.
ACCTACATGTACCTACCTGAGTACTGAAAATTACTTGTGTCTTTTGTCTACATGTACATGTATTCCCTTCAAACTACATGTAAGATCTGTCCTTCTGTGCTGTGAATATAATTAAACTTGAAAGGAACCCACAACCTTATCTGATGTTAGACATAAAATAAATATACCCTGTACATGTACCTGGACTTACATATATGTCCCTACCTAAGACTACCATATCTACAAGACCTACATGTACATGTGTACATCTATCTAACTTCTGGCATGTACTTATGTACATGTAGGACTACTGTGGACCTACATGAATTTGGTTTTACCAGAGGGCGCACGAAAACTGGGGGGGAGGAGGGGATGCAGTCGAAGGGGTACATTTGTACATGCCTTGTTGTGCTCCACCGCTATGTTGACATTTGTCAGCAAGTATTTGGACTTTTTTTTACGTATGACACAACATGTGATCTACTCGCAGGTATATGTAATCATCAACGGAAGCGTGTGTGGCTGGGGGGGGGGGGGGGGGGGGGGGGGGCAATTGCTGCCAGAGGGGTGGCATTTCATATGCCATGGGGGAGGGGGGGGGGGGGAAGCTGGCCCCTCACACCCCCCCCCCCCCCCACCCCCAAGGCTATGCTTGATCCGGGGCTGCATGGTATCTACTTAGACTTATCGTGAGTACTGAAGGTTAAGTGTTCATGTGTCTTTCCTCTTCACCTCCGTACCACCTACACTGTACTCCTTTCTAGTAGAAACCATACAGAGAAGTTACATGTATAAGTCATACAAACCACACACTGTGTGCAGAATGTGTATGTGTGTGTGTGTGTGGGGGGGGGGGGGGGTAATGAATGACAGGGGCCTGTTGGGCAAGCACTAGTCCTGATGCCTTGGTTGAGCTTTGCATTGGGAGGGGATGGAGTGTGCTTTGTGCATGATGCTGAGGGCTTTGGTTTTATGGTAGGGGCATTTGTTCTGATGCATAACCATCACTTTTTTTCCTCTAGGTTTCAATATCAAGAGCTGCGAATTTGTTTAAATGTCTGTTTGCAACTGTTTCCACGGAGATGTGCTACCATCAAGTATCTATGATGCTACTTAGGCACTTATCTTTTTTTGTTTTGTTTGGTGCTCATAATATGACACTAGACTTGCTTGTAACTTAACTGTGATAGCCATCCGATGAGGAAGAAGAGCAGCAGGGTCTTTGTGGTAATTGTCAATTTGTAAACGTAACTCAGTGATGGGGAAGGGCAGCATGACCTGTCGACCTGATCACTACGGTAAATGTATTAACCTATAAGAAGTTCGATATCTTGACACGAAATAAACGTGTAAGTACGGGTTCTAGCTTGCCAATGTGTTCGGCTCTAGAGAAACGCCCACGCTGCCGGTCCGCCCATCGTTTACATCTCCCATATCACATTGAGTCGATGATTGGCTGCGGAAGGGGCTAAGAGAAACGATAAATGTAATAGCATATATCATAGGAAGTATCGCTTTATATTATCTCTGCTTTACGATATGTTGCCCGCGCGATGATCGCGATCGAGGCTTCATGGCAATAATGAATATTGCCGCATAGAAAGGTGGCATAAAAAGTGCTGGTGGCGCGACGTGCACAACGGACGCTGCACCAGGTCAATATTGAAAGGATGGGTAAATATGCATGGCGGAGCATATATGATGACATGTTGGGAGTTGGGACTCGGTCTCCCGTCGTGAACTACTAGTAATTGCGGACCGGCCACTTTGGACGAAGCCAACATCATCCCTTTCGGTCATCTGCGGTGCGTGTTCAATCTGTGTTTACGGGAGCTACAATTACTTTTCCTTAGTAATACGTCATCGGCTTTGTATGCGTCTCGTGAGCTAGGCCATTATTTAAAAACATTGTTGATAAATGGCATAATTGTTAATAAATGTTACGTAACATGTCTACTTTACGAATAAATTAGTGCGGTAGAAATTAATTTTTTGTCTTGATTTTTGTACAAGAATGGCTCATGATATAAATCTATAAATTACAGATTCACAATCAGACCGATTTATCGTACTTAGTACATGTGTTTAAAAATCAATTTGAAAAAAAAGTGCTAAATGTCCGCCTATGTATGGGCAATTTCTCCATATGAGGAGTTGAAGATGAGGGAAATGTGACGTCATCTCGATGGTAAAGCTACTGAGTTCCAAAACTGGTAAGACATCATCCCTAAGGCGAATGATCAGTTCGTCTATCTTCTTCTTTTCTGCACATTTTCGCACAACAATAACAACGTATTGGAATAGATCGTAACGCACGCACAATTTTAAAGTTGGCTTTCCATTAGACAACAAAAGATCAAACCACTCCTCTCCAATTTCCTCGCTGGGTGTATTTATGGCGGTCACGTTGCTGAGCAACTGCTTTACGATCGCCTGCGTTTTCCGCTGTTCCAATAGATCTCGTTTTGGTTTTAAGTAATCCATAATTGAACAGTGTCGCAGGAACATAGGTCGAGCACGTGATGCCACTTGTATGGCTGCCACAATGAATAATCTCACCACGCTACGTGCTAGCACCTCCCCAGCAATAGAGTCCAATTTTAGTTCTTCGGAAACAAGTTCCGCAAAGTCCCTATCCAAAGGATCGTAAGGCAGTGAGAACAATAACCTCTGAATGGGAGGTACAGACGTAGGGTCCCTTTTCTGTTTTAGTCTTTCAAGGTCGTTCCAAAGTCGTTGGAAGCATATCTCTCTGTCACTCAGTGACTTGGTAAAAGTAACTTTGCCCTGCGGCGGTTCCTCGTGATAACCATGCACGAAGTCTAGCCCTGTGGGGCTCACCCGGTGGTCTCGCATGAATTGCTCCCACACTCTCGTCACGTCCATCCCCACCTGTTCCGCGAGCACGTTTTCTAACTTCCATAAGTCAGCGAGCGAGAGGCTCCGGAGCAAGCCGTATCGTAATCTGTACGGCACCTTCGACATATGCTCAGCGGAGAATTCAGCCAGGTGGGCGGTAACGCATTTTATACATTGGTCTTGCAACGAGACGACCTGCATGGTACATCAGAGTAATACCCAGTTGCAGTTTACGCTGCGAAGATACGCACGCAACGACCCGATTTCCCTATGCCTTCAGATGTTTACTGTAGATCTATGAGTCTATGACACTCCCACAATTCAAGGAAGTGAATAGCGACACGTCACTACTATGGAGGAATTTGACGATTTCAACAGAACTCTATCTTTTTTTTATCGCGTGATTTAATGCCATTCATTTGACAACGCTACACAGAGATAATATAGGAAACGGGTCACGTGCGCCATACATTGAATGGGCAAATTCAGCGATCTCGTGTTAATCACACTCAGGGATGTTAAGGCAGCCTACACAAGAAAACATATTTACATGATGTTGACAATATGTCGACAAGTATGTTCATGATTACATCATTATGACATAATGCAAATCACTGTTTATTCAAGCATTGCGATCGTACGGAAGATATTTTTGTAAAGCATTCATACCTATTGTCGTGCTAGGGTATTCTAGCGCTTAGATTTCGTATATGACGCATATAAGTTTTGGCTTGACAATATAAAAGTTGCAGCTGTCGAGCGGGAAAGTTCAGTTACGTCATATTTTATCGCCTTAAGAGGGTCGTTTGTGAAAAGCAAAACGGCGCTGATGAAGACGAGGGCGGATAAGAGGACTTTTGTGCCTGGTATGTTACACGATGTTTCTATTGCTCATATACGCTTAGGATGTGATTGGAACGTACTTGGTTCGCTAAATATAGTCATGTTTATGTAAATACGCCGCCATTTTGAAAAATACTACGCAGGATTGCTACGAAGGCTGAAGTACATCTTACACAACCTAAGCGTAACTTTGTCCAGCGTGTAGGGTTCTAACATAATATGGCATTTATTGCTTGATCCGTGCATTGCTTTGTCACCGCCACTATCGCTCGATGGCTAATTGTTACCAATACGTACGCTTGCAAGTAAACCTGAACAATCGAACAACACTATTAGGTGGACATATATATATAGCATTCTTAAGCCAAGTTTGACGGCAATGCAACATGTTATATGGCTTTTACACTTTATGAAAGGTTAAATATGTACGGTCTGGGTACGAGACACGCGTAGGCTGCCTTAACACCCCTGAGCACCTTAAAGCTTATTATCTATGGCTTAACGCGGGTGAAGAGTAATAGCACCAAAATCACTAAATCCATTCGACAAGGTACGGTTCTGTTTTTTTTTTTTTAATCTAGTTCCTACATGTATCGACTGCCTGCTTGATCGTTTTTTGTGGTCTGCGTGTCTTCGTTTGGCGAGTTATAAATGGTTTGTCAAATAATTTCGTAGGGCAGTTTTTTGTCCGACAGTATCTGCTCAGCTACAGCGCTTTTAGTAACAAAACGCAGTGCATGTGTATGATGGAATAAGCATGAAACGGGTTGTACTTTAGTTTCTTAGTATTAATCAAAATCAATTAACACGCTGCGCGTTATAGATACTGTAGTCTCGATCCCTGACCCACACACGGCAGTAGCGGATGGATTACATCAGCGCGAGACCGTCGCGATCCCGCTGCACGCTGCATGTGCGATTCCGTTCCTACAATCTGCATGTGCATCGCTCAGACGTACAGTGGAAACCATCACACTTGCTCCTATAATTTTTTTGTACTGTTATTTTGTTCACTTGAATATATTTCAATAACAATGAGATCAAATGGAAATCTGACAACGCAGGTATAGTGTACAACTATTTTTCAATATATACTGAAAGTTAAAAAGCATCACGTGACTATTTACTTTTGTTATTAACACTTGTTGTGACCCCAGTACAAAAAAAATTGTGAACATAATTCCTCCTCCTGTAGGCAATAGATCTTGACCATATTCGCAATGCATCTAAAGAACAAGCATTAGCAACCTTTGGCCGAGTCGGTTTTTAAGTCCGGTAAATAGTTACGGTATTATCGAGCTAGGTATGCGTTTTTAGCTCGTAAAAGCTTAGCGATGCTATTTCGTAGTACGCTCTCACTGGACTGCTATATTTCGCTTCCGAGTCGTCACATGTTAGATCTATCGCGAAATCGTACTTGGGAGGCAATAGACCCTTCTTTGCCGTTAAAAAAGTGCCATCAGAGCTGAGTACCTGAAAACCTCCGCCATATCGCGATGAATTACATTTGAAACGTCATCATTTCGTCATTTTGTATCGTGAATATATTTATAATGTGACGATAATACGAATGGATGCAAGGGATTGTGAAAATGGTTCTTAACCTAGCGATGCTGCATCTTGCAGCCACTCACGGCGAACGTTTAGTAAATCAGTAGCATCAAATTGGGAAGCTTTATGGACCATCAAGACATTCGCCAAGGCTAGCGTTCTATCACCCAAAGCTTCGAATCCTAGATGGCAGCTTCCAAATAGCTAATTGGGTACGCTTCCCTTCCAGCTTTAGAGTTGCCTCTTGCTTTTTAACGTTTCTTGTAACCTGCCCAATTTGATGCTATATTATCTCTGCCGATACGTCACATTATAAATATATTCACGATACAAAATGATGCAATGATGACGTTTCAAATGTAATTCATCGCGATATGGCGGAGGTTTTCAGGTACTCAGCTCTGATGGCACTTTTTTAACGGCAAAGAAGGGTCTATTGCCTCCCAAGTACGATTTCGCGATAGATCTAACATGTGACGACTCGGAAGCGAAATATAGCAGTCCAGTGAGAGCGTACTACGAAATAGCATCGCTAAGCTTTTACGAGCTAAAAACGCATATCTAGCTCGATAATACCGTAACTATTTACCGGACTTAAAAACCGACTCGGCCAAAGGTTGCTAATGCTTGTTCTTTAGATATATTGCGAATATGGTCAAGATCTATTGCCTACAGGAGAAGGAATTATGCTCACAATTTTTTTTGTACTGGGGTCACAACAAGTGTTAATAACAAAAGTAAATAGTCACGTGATGCTTTTTAACTTTCAGTATATATTGAAAAATAGTTGTACACTATACCTGCCTTGTCAGATTTTCATTTGATCTCATTGTTATTGAAATATATTCAAGTGAACAAAATAACAGTACAAAAAAATTATAGGAGCAAGTGTGATGGTTTCCACTGTACGACTGGTGGCTTATTTTAGGTAATAAATTTTATTAGTACATTAAATAACGATTAAATGGAATAGAATATTATAACAATGAAGTGTAGTGCAACATAACTGATAGCTATATAGGGTAATGTTGTGCGATGTGCTTCAGTATATTCCCAAATGCTATGGGCCTTCCAAATCTTTTCCTCCACATAAATTCAGGAAGATAGGTCTCAAATAGAGCCAGAGTTCATCACTTTCTCCTCTCGCATCATCCGCTTGCAGCAGCTCCACGTACCCTCCACACTTTGGGTATGTGCTCCAGTGGTGGGGTCAACAAAATGGAGCGAGTGGTTGACAGTCAGATGTGTGTTACCTGTTGCAGCTGTCAGCTGGTTGTAGGAGCTCCACTCATCACTCAGCTAGCACTATACTTCCGGGCCTCTATGTTGGGAGATAAGGGGAAGCAAAGTTGCAGCATCTCGCTTCTCCAGCTCCACCAAAAAGCACTCTCCGTTACCTCTAGAATAGAGGGGGTTTTATGTGTATAGGGGCTTTTCAGAATCACTACTGTGCATTATTGGACATACTCACTTTGTCCGACAGTTTCATCGGCGTTGTGATGGCTACGAGCGTGTAACCTATTTTGTCTTGTTGCGTAAAGATTGGAAAGTGGTGTGGCCGTAAGTTTTTCGACTAAAAACGTGCGCTTTATAACACATCACTTTTCAAAGGTGATGGGAAAAGCAAAATTTCGCTCATCGAAAGCTGGAGGCTAGAGACACCCGTACACTGAGTGTGCGTATTTCTCACAAGAACATCGTTGTAAATGTGTCCCCAGAGCTTAGTGTTGCTGCTTTACCCGAATCTCTGGATCTAGAACTGTTGGTATCTTCACTAAAGTTTTATTTCCGTGTGTTAATATACATGTCTTCTATACTAAGGATACACAGCCCTTGCTATGTACTGTTTCACTACCCTTGACTGCAGGAATTTGTGATAGTGTTGTTCATTCTGTTGAATGTCAGGAATATCTGCTTCGTTTACTACCCCCCTCGTTTTTGGAATATTGTTTATTATGATCTGTGATTTGCGAGTTTCTACTCTATGTTGTGTGTCTTATACTGATTGCCGTTGGACAAAAAGGAGTACCCAAAGAACTAGAAACAGTATGCAGTATGGTTTAAAGTTGAGGTGTAGGCTGCATGTATAGACTTGTAAGGATTCAGGTGCGGATGGTACCTGTTACCTAGCGATAATTAGTCCCGTTTCCAATCCCTCTATACATATTTTATCTCTGGTTCACAGCAAGCGATTATGAGCCTGCATGGTTTTTTTAATTATACAGTGGACACTGACATCATTCGATGACAAGAATATAAAAGTGTTACGAGACCCAAAACGCGCATAAAACTGTAAATCAGTGTTGCCCATACCGTTCTATAGTAACCAGATGGCGGACAACATTGATCATAAACCATTTTTCCCGCGATGTTTGAAGTCACATGTTAGTGGTCTATACGACCCCACTCCACCACCCTCCCAACTAGCCCTTGAGGGGCCTCCAAATGCACACCCCCCCCCCCCCCCCCATCACAGGCAGAGCTCAGCTTAGGCAGGGGAGGCCTGGGCTTGCATTCCCTGAGTCAGCAGTCACCAGCAGCATATATCACCTCTCTGAGGCCATCTGGTTCGGGTCCATTATCCCATGTGCATGCAATAGATCTGTTTAGCTCAGTCAGCATTGTGGTATTGGCATCCTATATATCCATCAGAAGTTGCTGTCTAACAAAAATGACAACCATCTGTCTTTAATCCTCTCTTGCAGATACAGCAAGCCTTAATTCCTCCCCTCATGCTGCTCATCTCATGTTTCCTGTCATCCCCTCTGAGGGCCTAGGCACCCTCAAATCTTCCAGTGGCCATCAAGTGATGACAGGGCCTACACATATCAGGTGGCTCAATTTCTGTCCTGGTAGAGTGCTTGATGCCCCTTGGACATCATGCACGCAACTGCAAGTGTGGTGGAGATGTATCGTACCAACCCGCCACAATAAACTGCAGACATGCTGATGGGCTTGCTCGGTGAAACCTGTTTAAGGGCCTATCTGAATGGGAAGGTATAGAGGCAGAAAGTAACCTCACCCATGATAATAGTAACTCTTTGTTCTTTGGGCAAGCCAGGAACCTTCGACTTGTTTATGACTTAACTCCAATGTTTTAATGTACTTGAAGCAGGACTAGCACTCAAGCCAGCTGCCTTTGACATTACAGTCACGTCTCCTCTTACCCCTGCTATTTTGGTTAACGTAAGTATGAGGGTGGGTGCTGCTGCTGAAGCTGCAGAAAGGAGAAAGCACACAGCTAATGACCTGAATTGTGCTGAAATAGGCTGGGTATATGTGTGCCTCTAGCAGCTAGTAGAAACATACTGCAATTGGGTTAAGAAGAACCTTCCCTCTACTTGCCACTTCAACTCTTCATCTCGTAAAGCCAGGGTGATCAGTGACATGTTTGGGAGGCTAAATATTACCCTGGTTAGAGCCATAGCAAGGGCCATACCTGCTAGGAATGTGGTCCCTACTGACTTTATTTAAATAATAATAATATCTTTATTAGTTTATAGGTGTCACTTTATTTGTACGTTAATCCCATCATAATTATAATTGAATATTTTTATCATCGTTATTACAGAGCAGTTATTACTATAATACAATCATAATTATATACACAATCAATCATTCACAAAACTATCCATTAATTGCGATGAATGCAAACTAAAAGTAGGCTTAGCCTGCTGTACATGTACATGGAATTTAGCATGGTAGCCTTACATGTAGGGGAATTGCCTTGTGCTGCAAATCAGACTGCAACTTGTGCAAAAAACTGGCCTGCTGTTCTTCCCCATACACCAAATGTCTCCACCACTAGTGCAACACACCACTTCCAACCCAGTTCTGAGCAGATGGGATCATAAAACGTAAATGGTGTCCAACCAAACGGTGACTTTTCGCAATACCTTTATAGCGATGGTTCAGGCGAGGCTTAGTGTCAAACTTAGTGTAGCGGTGAACCATTTTTACATACGTGCCACACCCCCATTTCTACGTGACGTCACGCGGAATAAACACGGAAGACTTGGAGAGTTCAGGAAGCGAATCAGAAGATGACTTTGATGAGGGATCTGAACTTAATGAAGATGGCATCGAATCAGACGACGATAGAGCGGGAATATAATCGTGATTTTACTGTCAGCCATTTTGTTTAGCTATACCCGAACTTGGCAATGTCAGCCTTTATTTTATGAAGCGTCTTTTCTACCTAAACACTGACAAATACACATTTCTTTTACGTGGAATCGCGTCCATTTATTCAATAAGCAATAAATGTTTGACGTCACGTAGAAATGGAGGTGTGGCACGTATGTAAATTTCAAAAATGGTTCACCGCTGCACTAAGTTTGACACTTAGCCTCGCCTGAACCAACGCTATAAAGTATTGCGAAAAGTCACCGTTTGGTTGGACACCATTTTCCTACTAGTGATTAAAATTTGGCATTAAAAGTATTTAGTTCGGTGTTGGAGTTTTGATACGATTTACCTCCGGGACCTATCAAGCCTCGGATACAGCCAGCAGAATGAATCTATAACATCAAAATCACACTATATGTACGTAAGGGTGGGGCAATAAGTTTCTCGAATTTGGCAAGAAGCGGATGTATGGTTGTGGAAATACAGTGCCGTTCACCCACAAGTTCACATTCGCTCGCGCGTGTATGCAAGTCGAGTGAGTGCAATTAGCCCTCGATACGCGCGCTGTTGCGAGCGTCACTCAAATACCTATTTACGTCATACCTACAGATGATTACGTTAGTTAATAGTATATGTTTTTGTTCCAGCTGTTTTGCTTTGAGTTAAGGCGCGCGAGTCATTATTGCACTCGATCGAGTCACGCGCGAGTCGAGCGCGTGTCGAGTGCGAGTCGAGTGCGCGCGAGTGTGAACTTGTGGGTGGACGGCACTGTATAACGTTTTCACTGATAAGCACCTTAAAATTCATCATTAAAAACGGTACCGAGTTCATATGTGCCACATCGTTAGTTGTGGATCCGATAAAGCTCTTTGCAGAAATCAAATAAACATGTAGCGCCACTACATCCCTCCACAAATTTGCAGAGAATTGTCAGAATTTTATCAGGACAGTATGTACATACCCCTATATCTGGTGTTAGAGGCAGACCAAGCCACCATTTGATGCTCTGCTGCATTTTGTTGGGAGCCATGTCAAACCCCAACCTAGAGGAGCTAGGGGACTACCAGTAGCCACGAGGAGGCATGCAGAGAAGAAATGGAGAGTATACGAGCCCGTTCTGCCAGGCTTCCAGAGTCATATAGTGATTGGCAATTTTCAATTCATTATTAAAATATACTTTCATGCATACACAACTTTTGAAGTGTTGAATATACTCTCCTTAGCTTAGTCTTGTACTGCTTTATCGGCCAGCTGTTAAAGGTAAACCAGATCACAACACATCTAAACTGAAATCTGCAAATGAAAATATATGCAGATTGCCCATTACACAGAATTTTATTCCTCACCAAGTGATACAGCTTTTCATTCAGATAGATTGGAAATATGCCTCAAATGATGTGAAATGATAATACCCTTTGAGTTAAAATTTTATCCCTATGTTATATTTTCTGTTCATTCTTGGAGCACTCAAGAAGTATCTGGGAAAAGCCCCATCTGTGAACTGGAGTATTCCCAATTTACTCTATTAAGCATGTTCATGTCTGGCAGGAATACTGTCCTTGAATTTGATGGAACTCTGTTGTCAATTTAATGTGAATATGTTTATACTATTTTACATCAAATTTCACTACTAAATATTTTGACCCTTCTCATCACACCTCGCTCAGAAAAAGTCCATGCACATGTTTCTAATGTTGTTACAATATCTCCTTGGATCCTTTAGGATATGCCAGCTTATGAAACATTTTCATGGCTCAGAACAGGTCTTTCCTGGTAAAGACTAGTGGACATCCCAGATATAGTAGTTAAGCAGATGCGATTGGCACATATTTTGTTTCACCACACAATCCAAATATTTTGTCTCCAGTGGGATATAGTGAAACAGAAACGGTAGCCTTAGAGGCAGCTGATCCGAGGAAGCACAATGTCAATTTAATATCAACCGTGTGGGTTTCCATCCGTTGTGTGGTGGAGTTGTCAGTATGGCGCAATATAAATGCTGAAACACTTTTAGAGCAATAATAGTTGAGGCTGCCCTGTTTCCCTTATGTTGCCTCGCTGGTATAAGGGAGTCTAGCTATCCTATAGCCTACCCTGCACCTTCAGAAAGGGTTTGCTCCGGCCGCACTGCATGAGTTACACAACCAGAAAAGAAATGATACTTGCCAGAACGATTGGGTAAATCCATTTTTCAGTGGTATAATGCAGAGTGGTTCGTGTTGCAATTTTTATACACCCCCCATCGGAAAAAAGCCTCGTGTTTATAAACGATAATATCTCCGTAACTGTGAACACCTCCGCGACATGATAACATGATACTCCTACGAAAAAAAAAAGAATAAGCGTTGCACTTTTAAATACTAGCCATTTTTATTTCGATGGTATAGCGCACGGTATATGTGTACGGAGGGGGAAGGTATGTGTATGGATGAACATATCCGATGCTCGTTTAATTAAGTATCGCGATTTTCCCCAGATATGTCGCATATTATAGTCGCGATGCATAGCGGCAGAGCAGCCCTTATTTATAGCTACAATGTAATTATAGTCCATTATTGAAGGCCCAAATATGCATGGCTGCCATAAATGAAGCTAGCCGGACATTTGTGCTGCAAAAGTACCCCAGACATGCTGAGAGAAAAAGGTTCACCGTACTGAATCAAAACGAGAAAGTGTTCCTACAAAGAAAGATACAGCTACATCTGCTAGAAAACTAGATAAAACAAAGTAATTGGCTTTGAGATACCCACATAAATGCTGGTATGAAAATGATTCAGAGCCAGTTAGGCCTTAATCTAGGCTTATCGGTAATTATCAGTAAGTAAACACCTTATATCGAATATTTACTGAAATTACTCTACGCCTATCGATAAAAAACTTACCGATAAACTTTCTTACTGAACGGTAATGATTACCGCTAAAGGGTATCTGTTGGCATCCTAGTATCATTTAATTTGGCATCCGTGATCCAGTAGGTTGTGGGCTTTGTGGCCTTCCTTCTTAGTTCCTTGCATGCATTCCTCCATAGCCTGCAAGGTTATTGATGGGTTCCCAAGTGTTGTGTGATGGTCCTTGGTCCAACCTATCCATTTAATTTCGTACTTTGGTTGGCCTTCGATGGCCAATAATCTCCTTCGGAATAAGCTGATATTTTGCAAGGAAGCTGCAATGGCAACTTGATCATATGGACCCTAGCTAGGTTTTTGTGATGACGAAACGTTTTAGCCTGTGGTGTTTCTTATCTAGTAGCTTTATTTTTATACATGTAATTTAAAAACGTCAAGTCTCTGTAATTGTACACCAGCGGACCGTATATATATATTGATTTATATCGGTTACGTGTACGTGTGTCCGCAAACGCACAGTTCGTTGCTCTGACGTCACAGAGTTAGAAACAACTTCATGTATTCATGTTGTAGTGCGAAAATTCCCTCTTGTAATTATTCATCGGTTAATTTTGACCAATAATTATTTGGAAGGCCAGTACATGTACAAGAAATATAAAAAATCAATAAGAAAGCCGAGTGTTACCGATAATATTCGGTTAGAAGTTACCTCCTATTGAAAGGTAATGATTAAGAAAGTGTCTTACCGGTTGCTTAACGGTATCGGATAACCGGTAAGCGGTAAGGACAAACCTTATCGATAGTTGACCCTACCTGAATCTATCCTACCTAATGGCTAATAAAGCATTTATTCAAATACTTCATGTTGAAGGAAATCACTTGATTGAGCCTCTCTAGATCCTACATGTTGGAAAGTGAACGATAATATACTACTGTGCTCTTCCACCATGACAGACAGTGATGGTGAGGGTGAGGGTGTAGGGAGTGAATTCCTGCAGTCCATTGATGGTGCACCATTGCCATTGTCAACAGGCACACGCCCCACCCACCACCACCCCCACATGGTCCCTGGTAGGTTTACATGTAGGGTATGGGGTGTACTTGGCCTTCATCTCCTGACCAGGTTTTCAGAGTTGTAGGTAGCAATCAAGTTGTGGCTGGTCATAGACATCACTAATGGTTCCTAATCTTGATCTCCCTCAATCCATTACCAATTTTGACAGGGTCTCTGCCCCATTGTAATGGTGCCTAGCAACCATCTCCAACAAAGCCAAAGCAGTGCTCCTCGCTGACCTTCATTTCTGACCTTCAACCTTATTATAGCAAAATGGCTCAGCCACCATCTCTGGATATTTTGCCCCTGATATTACACATGTATATAAACTGCATGCTTATATAGATTTATTTGAACTTCATTCATGTTTGTGCTAATAATTATTATCCCAACAAGTAAAAGTTTAATCAGCTGCTACATATTTTGATTGTTTGATATCCTCTAGGATAGTCGTAAGTTGCTCCATAGTCTGCTTCATAGTAGGAAGTTGCTCTATAGTCTGCTTCATAGTAGCAAGTTCCTCCATAGTCCAATTCATAGTAGCAAGTTGCTCCATAGTCTGCTTCATAGTTATTGTAGCAAGTTGCTCCATAGTCTGCTTCATCATAGCAAGTTGCTCCATAGTCTGCTTCATCATAGCAAGTTGCTCCTTACTCTGCAGCATAGTAGCAAGCTGCTCCTTCACATCGTCCAGTTCTTCCATAAAGTTATCCTCTATTGCTAATAAGTCTTCCTTCTCCACTGTGTTGACTTTTTCCTTAGTATCAAGATGCGTAAAAAAATTGTGAACAATATTCTGCAAATTATCACAGCAGCTCCTACTGGATGTTGCACCCATTAACATTCTCATCAATGATCCTGGGACTGTATCTTCAACAAAAAGAATGAACTTAATCTGAAGTGAGGAGAGGTGAAATTTTCTATGAAACAGGTAAACTGATTGTGACAGAGATATAATTTGATTAAAACTATTAATGATAATTTAGTGAATGTAATAATTTCAAATGAAATATGAATATGCAATAAGGCAAGTATTGGCATAACTGGTTGGCAAAAGGTTGAGTTTAATCATGTAATACACAATAATGTGTATTTAATGTGTGTTTAATAATGTATTTAATTTGTGTTTAATAATGTTTAATAATGTAATACACCAAATATGTATAGCTTTTGGATTGTAAGTACAATCCAAAAGCTATACATATTTGGTGTATTACATTATTAAACATTATTAAACACAAATTAAATTGTGTGTAAGTCACGTTGAAACTCTATAAAACAAAGTAGTCATCTATTATGGGACTATAAGATCTAGTATTGCCTTTAACGCTTAAGGTGCACATAAGCAAGCATTCTACAAACATTTATAATGTATTACTATACTAAGGTGACAAAGTTTGTACCAGGAAGAAAAATGCATTGGCTTGGACTAATTACAAATTCAGCTAACAATAAATATTATGCAGAAAATAAAGAACCTTGTTATGCTAGCACAATCATTTCCCAAGCATTTGTGCATTTCTAATCACTGCAAGTGTATAATGATATCAATGGAGCTATTATGGTTCCAATGGTGATGATGTTATTACGATATAAATGATACTGCTTGAATTTTTTGTACTTGGCTGGCAATGTTGTTCAATTCTGCTTCTTCATAAGCTGCACCCACATCTCCAACTGCAAGTCCTATCTGTACAGATATGGACATGTGAAATTTTAAGTACAACACATCACATTTCATTCATACCAGCATGTTGTTGAAAAGAACAGGCACCACAACAAGGAAAATAACAAAAAGTATTGCTGCTGTTGGTATGTATGGCAAAGGAGCACCCAAGAACACATCACTGAAACCAGTGTCTCCTGTTTGACCAACCCAGTAACTCAGTAGAGACCAAGAAGGTTTACTGAATCTATTGATGCTGTTCTGAAATTTCAATGCCCGAATGACATACTTAACAGAAATGCAAAATTAAACTCACCATTCCATTGTCATTAATCACAAACACCATGTAGAAAGGAAGGGCAAATGATATCATAAGCAATATTGGTAGATAGACCAGCTTTATGTATTTGTAGCATATGTTGAATAGTAATTTGATAGGAGTCCCAAAGGTTGGATTGTCCTTCAACAGTGCAATGATCGAAATTTAACCACGCACAGAACAAGACAAAAGCCCCAAGTTGCCATCGTTTTTCATCGATGCAATTGCACTGCCTTTCAAAGTTTGAGGTGTAGACAATTGATCCAATGAAAATAAATTTTTTACATGGTTTTCCAAACTGACAAAATAACTAGCTCTATACGCAAAGACTTTCAGCGTTTCAAGTGCAATGTGCAGTACAGCAAAGATAATTACTATGATAGCAGCACATAATCTAAAGGCTGGTGAAAAGTGTGTAATGAAATATGGTGTGATAAGAGTACACTTACAGCAGTTTATATCTATAGGAGGATTTTGATGATTTAAATTTAAACTGTTTTTTTCAGAAGTGGAGCTCATGTTTCCATCTAAACCAAGTGTTGTGTTGTTACCTGATGTAAAATGTAAAGTATGGATGTTTTCTTTAATGTACATGCAAGTACATCACTTTTCTATACATGTGTGTAGAATACTTAGCCACTTACAGGTGGAAGACAATACTGGATTTTGAGTAATGAAAGAGTACGCAGTAAGAACTAGTGTACAGGATGAATAAAAATATATATATGAACTTTGCAGCTTTCCACTTCTGATCAATCCTGCATGATATGAATGGGTGTTTCATAAGTGTTAACCTGTGGTTTGAATCCTGCACATGTTGTTGCATCTAAATTGACACATAACCAACTACAGATTGCTTACAATGCAGTTTAGCACATGGTTGCCTGGTTCCTGCCTTTCTTTGTGCAGCCATTTTTTGACTTGAGTACACACTGATGCAGGTCTATTCTCCATTGAAGAGTTAACCATATCATCGTCATCAATTAATGCCCACTCAGCATCATCAATTAATGCCCACTCAGCATCACCAATAAATGCCCTCTCATTATCACTAGTCTTATCTGTAATGATGAGAAAATAGAGAGGTTAATATATGCATACAATTAATATATATAAGTGGTGATGAGCACATTTCTGCTAAATGTGAATGATGCAAAAGAATGCCAATGGTAGTTAACTTGTGTGGAAGTGCGTCCTACTAGTTGCGGAAACCTATGGGTGTTAGGGTGACAACACTTGGCATGAATGGCTTCTTGCCTGGCCACTAGGTACAATCTTTCTAAGCACCAAGCCATTGCCAGTCTACATGGAGGACTTGGTCAGGGTAGATGTTAGCTCTGAAGTCCCTTAGTGTGTCCTTCCAGGACACCGGCTAACTTTTAACTTGTGTTCTGTGTTTAAAATAATTATTATTCTTATACTTCCTTTCTTTCCTTTAGGGAGCAGTGGCTGCGACGATGTCTGAGGAGCTGTAATCGAAGCGTTCACACACTTACCTTTCCTTCCCGAATAGCAGTTGGTACAACCTTTCTTTGTAATCTGTTGATCTGAGTGTTTCTGAGCTGTAAAAAAAAACCATGTAAAAAAAAAATTAAAAACTGTTGAGTATCAAAAAGTGGCAATTTAAAACAGAGTAAATTAAAGACTTAGGCATTATAGCATTCTGCTGCAGCAGGATATTTGTGGCATAGATGCTGGGATGTTACTCCAGTGGATACATAGCTCATATGTACAACATGATGTATGTCTCTTTTTCTTATGTGTATTGCGAGTGTAATGTAATAATTATAATGTAAGTTGCACATGTATTTTTCAAGTTTTTTTTTGCATATTTCATTATTGAAATATGTGAGAGGCTGTCTATGTTAGCAATGTACTTGCATAATTGCATGAAAACGCTGAAGTTCAGCTTGATTTAAACGTTGCTATGAACTTGGTCAACTTGAACTGTGAGGCAGCAAAGGAATGCCATAAGATGGATATTTGAAGCAAGCTTGCGACAAAATTCAACCATGCAAGGCTATGAATATGAACATCAGGCTTCATGTAGCGATTGACAGCAGAAGACATGTCAACTGGCACTATAATAACAAATCTTTCACCTCTTTTTGACATAGCTTACTTTTCTTTGTAGTTTCAGCATCACATAAATCCAGGAAGAGTTTTGCCATATCTAATTTAAAAAAAGAAAGATATTATCACAATTCAATCAGGCTGATGTGCTACCTGGCATAGTTTTGATCAACATCCTCAGTGGAGTTTCATATGTGTATCCAAATATAGTTTTTTTCTTTTCTAAGTACACTTTCATCAAATGCATAACTGCCTCTGTATCTTCCGATTTTAGTATAACTTTTACTACTTCCCTATAAAAACAGGGTACACATGTACACTTGGCGATTGTGCCTTGCAACTTACCTCTTTTTTCTTTTAATAGCTCTAACCAAGCAGTTATTCCCAAGTAGATCTGTTCCAAATCTTTTATTTGGCTTTACCTTCCACACTTCTTTAAAAGACTTCTTATATCCACACCCAGCTGCAATAAGTAGTGGCCATTCCTGGAAGTGTGAACAAATCCGCATGCACAGTAAGTTTTTCAGGCATTATTGAAGGATACATATAAACTCATAATGCAGACCATGATATCAGTGATGTTTGAAGGACATTATCTACTCCAATACATACATTCACTAAGCATTCTTCTGTTGCATTGGGAAATGATTTCATGTTGTCTAACATTGTCTGCCAAAACAAGAAGAGAATGCAGCTCTAATACGTATATTGCTCTGCTGCAAACTTACTTTGGTGATTGAAATAGGAATTTTCTTCAGCCTATTTTCCTATAAAAATCATGCAGGCAATGATCAGTGACACAGATACGTATGTAGGACATTATGGAAGCTACTCCAATACATACATCCGGTGAACCATGTGCGAATGTTGCTGCTTTGATGAATGCTATTCTCATTTTACCTGGATTTGGCATACGGTCAAAAATTGCCTGCCAAAATAAAAGAGAATGTAGCTCTAATACGTATTTTACTGCATGCATATGCTGAAAACTTACTTTAGTGTTAGAATCCAACATAGATTGAACTTCGCACTTTTTTTCATACTTCTTTGTCTTCATGTGTTCACATATAATTTGTATTATTCTCATCACATTGCTAACAACTAGGTCAACAGTTGCATAATCATTTTCACGTATCGCATCCATGAGCTCTTCACGTATCTTTGCCGGGGGTAATTTTGAAACCATGTCATCTGTTTCTTCGACTTCTAATGCACAAGCATTTGTAGCCATTTGTCGTCTGAAAGATATTGTCATTTTAAGCACGTACATACTTTTATGCACGTATACACCACAAGTGTGCATGCATCTCTTAAACTACTGGGCTGTGAACGTATTTGATTAATGATGTCTAAAATTGTATGAACTGAACCTCAGTCGATTTATAGCAGTCACCAGGCTGGCTGATATATAGGAATGGATGTAGTAGTCTACCTGATGCATGCATATCGCTGGCTGCCGGATATAATAGCCTGATGCATATCGCTTTGATTTATTTGCAAATTGAGACATACGTGTTGTCAAATCAACCTTGTCACAAGTTAAGCCAATCAATGCCGTCGAGAGCTGGCACGGGCCCCATTCAGGGGCTCATTGGGATGAGTGAGTGCATCGGGTAGATATAAAGCACCATCTAGGAGGGCTTTGGTATTATTGAATGTGTGGTTTCAATTTTGTTAAAATATTCCATTTATCGTTGGTATTCTTTGAAACATTGTACTGTACGTAGGTAGAAAAAGGTTATTACTCCGCATTTTGGTTTGACATAGCAACCAATTTAATATCGCTGTATTTACGCGCATGTGACAAGTTAAAACCACATATCGGTTTGTCATTGTAACCAATCTAACTACAGTGTATTTATCGCCGTTATTGACTTGTTCTTTTACGTTTTCCCGCTCGATTCGAGTACATGGGAAAACATGCAAGTAGTTTGTTCAACTGTATATATCTCTGACCAAGTCAATAAAGACTATTTAGCGGGTGTCGACAAATAAAATAGTGTCTCCTGGTGGATGTCCGGGCCCGTAGGCTGGACGGGAGACGAGGGGGGGAAGGGGGGGGGGGGGGTTCGGGAAAGCAATAAGGTGGAACTAATTAAGAGCGGGGGGGGGGGGGGGGGAGCAGGAGGGGGCGCAGCCCCCTCCCGCCGAGCTAGGGGGTATGGGGGAGCGCTGTAAGCTCCCCATCGGGGTCTTTTGCAATTTTTAAGCCACAAAACATAGCATAATTGCATAGAAACTTGCTAAAAATATAGATAGCCCAGTTTGTGAAGTAGATGCATATGTAGGTCAAGCTTGCGAGTTGCGAGTCTATAAAGTCTGGCATACACGGGGCAACTTCCGGGCGATTTGTCGTATGCAACTGAAATGACTATGCATGGTAAAAGTTATGGTCCTTTTACCGCTGACGTCACAAATGAATTAGGGGGGTCAACTTTTCAAATGATATAACATCACCATAATAGCTCCTACATGCTTTTCCTTTTAAAGTTTCGTTAAGAAGTAAATTATCACACGTTTCATTTTTGTTGTATTTACGGTGGAACTGTTGTAAGGGATTTCTATGCATCGAAACATGGCGGAAGTTGCTAATGAGATACGCTTAGTCAATTTTTGGGGGGTCAACTTCCGGTCACTTGTGAGCGCTGTAACGTTTGTATCATAACTGGCGAAGATACTTCATTTTGGAATATAGTTTGGCAGACATTTACCATTCATTCTGTACTTGCTGTGTTTCTTTGTGGCGTTTCTATAAGGACTTATGCTTTGTCAAACATAGTGAATTAATTTGTGACGTCAGCGGTAAAAGGTCTAATAACTTCTACCCATATTCATTTTGAGTTGCATGGGAACCCGGGCCGTGTACGCTATAATTCACGGACCCTCCCCCGGTTCCACTGCTGCTGTTTGTTGTGGGCGGGCAGTGGGCGTCCCATTTAGCCGGAATGGATGTCCCGCGGTTGCTAAGCTTAGTGTCATCTCATGCTCGCGGGCTATAGCTATACTTGTATATAGAAGCAATGAATAAATTATTTTGATGGCAAGCGGAACTAGTTCTGACGAGCGGGGGGGGGGGGGGGGGGGGGGGGGGGGGGGTTCGACCGAACCCACTGACACCCCCCCCCCCCCAGCCTACGGGCCTGATGTCGCCGTTCAGCGACATCAATGGCAGACAACATTACACTGATTACAGAGCGTTAACATATAATAAATGATCTGAACAGATCAATAGATACTGTAATACGTAATTACGGCTATTAATATATATCACGTGTGATGTAGTCTTCCGACGACCTTCGCAGACGTTCGCTCTCGTCCGCTGCATAATGATTTAAAGTTTATTCCGAACGTAATAATAGACGACGTAGGACGCGAGTTGCAGAAGGTCTATACTTATACAGGATTCCTCTATGTACATTCGTTTCAACACTCGTACGCGGAGAAATGTTGATTTCTAACCAGTAGGGCAGGGAATTCGGAGAGGGGGTGTCCAATATGAATATTGATGAAGGGCGGGGCAGGAGGTGCAAATTGTCATCGGAATTTGGCGAGTAACGTATAAAAAACACAACTGAGGTGAATTAGCTATATAATGCCACGCCCATCCTCATACAAGCTGAAGCTTTTCACACTGGATATGCATGTATAATATCAGCGATCTCGAAATCTTTTAAAAACAGGTTTGCGAAGCTAGGGGGCAGTGTTGCCGCGAAATAACCTTCATCCTTAATCGTCTATATCGCGATGTATCGCGATATGAACATTTAATCGCGATATAAATATCGCGATATATTAAATTATTCATGATCAATTATCGCTTGGTTATTAAACGTTGGGGTGAATAGTTATGGTTACCACGGTACAGGTATACGTGTACTTACGCTAAATGTACTTGCTACCACAGACGATTTCATGAGCGTTGATCACAAAGCCTTCAAAACTGCCGTATGGGAGGCTTTGGATGGCACAAAAAAATCAATAGCTTGCGCAATGTTCCCAAGCAGCCTGTCAGCAGAAATCAATTTCATAAAATATGATCCATTTTTTGTGGTGGAGGAATCATGAGTCATATACGTCCCTACCAAATGCTAAACCAGCAAGCAAGTATTTGTGCATTTTTGCTTAGGTATTTTCCTTAAGAAGAAAAGGTTGCGCCCGTGGGGGCGTGGCATCTTGCATGAAAGGCTGCATTGGCAAATGTATATTTCTAAGGCAAAATTCAAATCGAACTGGTATAAATGTAATAGTAAATTGTTTTCATTGATATACCTATATCTGTATGCTTATTATCTGCACGTTTCTAAATTTTATTTCTGTATATCTTTGCTTACGTCCGTACACGTTTATTTCGCGATATGACTAAAGATTAATCGCGATATATCGCCTTTCGCGATATAAACATTTAATCGCGATATATCGCTTTTTGCGATATATCGCTTTTCGCGATATATCGCGGCAACACTGCTAGGCGGTCAAGGGCAGATGCTGCACTTTAAACAGGACTGCCCTACACTTATATATGTTACATTGCCTATTATATCTGCTAACTATAAAAGTAAATCATGATTGGTGATATCTTACAACTCACAGTCCTGAATTTGCAAATGAAGAAGTCTATTTGCAAATGTAGGATTGTTTAGTTGTATAACTGTACCTTGTTACCTTGCTTTTTTGCACCTCCATCTTATATACCTCCAATCACTTTGTGCACATAATTTATTTCTGTTCAATTACTGATATGGCTTAGTGTAATATTCGCTGCAATGTATGGCACGCTTAGATTCGTCTTATTAGTATCGGATAATCTGAGGATGCCTCCCTCTTCGTACATGCCTCGATTTAATTATATTAAGCCGTTTTCTTTGGCTTGGTCATCTTTTTATCGAACCCCCTCAGCCTGTAACAGCCTGTTGTATCTTTCAAACGTTCGAGTCTGCAGCTGCAACAGTAAATTAAAACTCGTGTGTAACGTCATGTTGCTAGGCAACCGAGATTTCCCACCGATAATGAATTGTACCTGCTCGTAAATTATTATAGACTACGTGCCCGGGATTGGAAATGGCGTACGTGCGCCATACATGCATATAGACTTACGCGCATTTTTGGAGAGACATCCGTGTTGCAACTAATTTACATATTCGTTCGGGAAGCTGTTCGACTTTGATCGCTGTATGTCGTCAAGAAGTATAGTATAAGATGCAATAGGGTATTTAAAGCCTTTCACAAAGTCCTTAACCGCTCAAATTGATTTTTTCAAACCAGCAACTAACATATTTGGGGGTTCTGGGACTAGGACCCCGACGAAAGCTTTTAAACAGAGCCTTTGTCTTGAATTAGCTTCTTGGTAACGTGCTTGAAGGAAATGGGTAGTTTCAGATATATGTGAGTGATGTTGTTGCCCAGTATTTGTGAGTTGCATGTAGTCGAGTACCCAGACTAGAGATAGCTAGCTCTGTTGGCATTTAGAACACCCAGGTTTGAAAGTAAGCCCACGGTTTGTTTTGGATGAGGTATAGAGACTAAAAATCCTGAGGGAACTGGCTTTACCATGTTGAAAGCAAAGGCGAACTACGATATGTCATAAGAAACTTCGAAACATAGAAGCCGACGCTGCAACACAGAGTGAACATGCTAATGAGGTGCACGTGACGCCGTTTCCAATCCCGGCGGTAGAGCCTTTTTCATAAATCAAAATCGATTGTTTCGACTATGAAAAAAAAGTCCAGTCGATTTTTCAACTTGCAAATCGGTTATTAGAAACATTAAATCGATTTTGGCGATTAATGCGCCATTAATTTGCCAACGATTAGATTTTTCCAGGTTTTCCCGATTTTTGATATTGGCACGGTAAATTAAAGTTTCTCGAGACATAACCAGTTGTATTGCTTATTAGCTGCTTATATCAACTATCAATCATTAAAACAACAGTTATACATGTACACGTGCCCTATAAGATAGTATCCACAGGGACTGTGACGGAATGTTACGCCAGGAATGCGGTTGGTGGGAATTGATTATTAGTGTTTCAAGCATTTTTTTTTCAAAACACGTTTTTAATTGGTTGTTAGCTCGCTACTACCAATTACGGGCAGGGACAAATAAGATTTTTAGCTTATTGAGATAAAAACGAGAATAACTAGTTTTCTAAAGCTAGTCCACCCCGCATGCGCAGAAAAAGTTAAAATGTTCCTCTCAGGTACAAAATGCCTGAAGCATTTATAATACCCATCCACCGCCTTTGACAGTTAATAATCCATACCCTCAATAATTTGGTAAGTACTGTCATTGAGCACAATGTAGTGTCACCAATGTACACGTTACACGCGTATTGTCAGTAGACTGGATGGTGCAGCCCAATCACGGGCAGTAGGCTATATTCAAGAGCTCTGTACTCACACAAGCAATACACTTATATAGGAATTCACAGATGGACAGACTGACTGGCAACTATGACGTCATCTATAGAGCATGCACAATGTCAGACAGAGAAGGACAGAGAGACTAGACATAGTCAACAGTACAAATATTACATTTCCTCCCTCCTTGCAAAGGCTGCTGCTACAAACGATCAGGTGGGCGTCGGTCCCTGGTAGACCGACGGAGTGGAACTGGATTTGGAATGGGTTCAGGAACTGCCTGGATTACAGCATCAGCTAGAGGTACTGAGATGTCAACCATGGGTGGTCTTTCCTCATCTCTTGTTGCAGCCTCCTCCTGAATGTCTGGAAGGTCAACTACTTCATCCTGCTGTGCTGCTGTAGTCTTCTTAGGGACTTGCGGCTCAGGTGTGGGTGACCGAGCCTTTACATGGTCTGTATGACGACGCACAGCTTGACCATCCTCCAGCTGTATCACCATGGACACAGGACCAGACATAGCGGTGACCACTCCTGGGACCCACGTGGGAGTACCATGAAAATTACGTGCATACACCAAATCCCCATTCTGGAACTTGCGATACTTGGCATGTTGATACACTTATATAGGAATTCACAGATGGACAGACTGACTGGCAACTATGACGTCATCTATAGAGCATGCACAATGACAGACAGAGAAGGACAGAGAGACTAGACATAGTCAACAGTACAAATATTACACACAACCAGCTAGAAACCTCATGGAGGACGTATAGACCTTATGCACAAAATCATGAATTTCATTAAGGTCACGTACAGTGATTATATGAATTGCATTCACATCACGTGGCGTTCCATTGGCGAATGTACATGTATTGGAGGAATCAGCAAAGATAATGGTGATGAGTTGCTGCGCTCGGATCCGGGTTGTACGAATCGAAAGATTCCTGGTTCTTCGACGAAGTTCTATCGGTTCCCGTCCGATCGTAGTCATAGGAATCCAGGTACGAGATTTTATGCGGATTTTATGTTTCAATATGTTACTAGGACGAATAAGTCACGATCCTTTGCATCCGGCCGGGACTTCGTTCCGAGCATATTCGCCCATGTGGATGTTGGAAGTAGGAAAAAGCTGAAGAGGAAATTGGATAGATATTTTCAAACCACAGCAACAAAACGAAAACGCCTAGAAACAGTGGCTAGGACAGTGGAGACACCTCCAGGTGAGTTGTGTGTCAGTATAGCTTTCAAAATGTGTTTGTAGATTGTATACCATAACAGTTTCCCAAGAAGATGTCATTGCAAATCAATATCAAGCAGAGTCTTTGGTAGAAAGCATTGCAGATCACCTGGAACCATTGGTAAAGGATGTTGCAGTGCAAGTGAACATTTTACTAAATGATGTTGCGGTTCAAGTAGAATCTCCTACATTTGACACCTCAGTTCAAAAAGAGCAAGAGAGAGAGAGAGAGAGAGAGAGGTTAATGACTGTGCGGTTCAAGTAGATTTTAAATTTACAGAGAAGGTCCAGGCTCAAGTCCAGACAGAGCATGCTTATGAATGCCATGGCTGTACACAACTCATGCAAGAAAATGGCAAGCTTCTGAAATCAACAGCAAATGCAATGAAGTAAAAGTGCAGTTTTACACTGGGGTTCCTAAATATGGTACCTTGATTCTTATTATTCAGTTTGTAACAAATGGACTGCCTTTGAAGGGTAAATTGAGTCATTTCCAGGAAATATTATTGGTGTTAATGAATAAATCTCAAAGAACAGGATCTAACATATAGGTTCTCAGTTTCACACTCAACTGTGTCAAGGGTTTTTTCAAAAGTGGATGTATCGAATGTCAGAACAACTAATGTTTTCTGATTCATTGGCCTTCTAGAGAATATTTGTGTGCATGCATGCAACGATGCCAATGGGTTTAATTTAAAACATTTTTTTGGTAATTCAGTGTGTCTGCATCCTTGATTGCGGTTGCAATGTGCACATATGATTGTACCACTGTACCTCACACCAACCCATGGGCACAAAGGAGGGGCACTTCGTTGCTTAACCTAAAACAATGCAGTAAGATCATCAATATATATATATGTATGCAACAACGAAAAATTCGCCTGCCTTAGCACGAACAAGGCAAGAATCTGAGTTTATCTTAAATATCCCTACATCTGTGACATAACCAGCAATAAAGTAAGCCCGGCGCCAGGTATCAGTGCTCTTGTAGGCCTTCAAGGATTCTTTAGTGTGGGGGCTCGGAGAGTCGATCAGGTACGCACATATGTCAGGAAACTCAACATTGGGCCACAAATAGGGGTTGCATTCCCATTCTTCTGACTTCGTAGCGTACGGATCGCAACAGATACCAAGAAGTTGGAGCTTTTGGCGATATCTTTGCTTTCTCCTATGTCTATAGTTGATCATAAAACTCGGATCCTGGTACAAACTCGAGATGTTGCGCGTGAAAATCGTTGTTTGTTACGGTCGCCATTCCACCAATACATTTAGGTAGGACAATGAATGCGAACGTAAGGCTCTCGTCACATGATTAATGAGTTCAAGGTTTTGTGCATAAGGTCTATATGTGCGATATGATAAAGCTGCCAATCTAGACATGTACGACAATTAGAGCGTCGTGGCCGAACGTCTGGAAAAGAGTCAGTGTACCTAAGTATTTGGACACCTGTCACCTATGCAAAAGTGTACGTAGCGCGTAACCCGTTTGAGTAACACAAATACATATGTACTATACTGTAGCGTCGGTTACAGGTGTGGCAAAAGGTTCATCCAATACAACAACATACGCGCTTATATAGATACAAGTACAAAGGTCATAGCGCATGCGCTACACTACATAGCGCATGCGCTACAATACTATTTCATGCCCATTGCGCATGCACCGGCGTCCGCGTATTTTGAGGGAGGGCAGCGTTGATTGTACCTTCAGCCAGGTCCCCAGACTAAGTGTTGATTAAATCAACAATGTTTCTATTTACCTTAACCCGTTACATTAGTAAGCATTTGTACAGGAGGGAAAAGCGGAGGACATAGAATAATCGATTAACCTGCAAAACCTAAAAATCGGTTGCACATCCTATACTGCCAGGTACGTAGTCTAAATAATCAACCAGTATGACCTGCTTGATAGGGTCAACTATCGGTAAAGTTTTGAGCTTATCTGTAAGTAAACACATATTTGGGACAGTGTCCAGCAAAATCGGGCTTGTGAGTTTATAATTTTATCACTAGAAAAATTGCATGTTACGCTAAACACCACATCTTTGCAACGGTACATACTTTTCCTTTAAAAGTTCTTACACTTGTTCTCACATCATTTCTCTATGTGATAATCGATTTTGGTGCTCTAATTATTTTCCATGCCGCCAGTACAAAGACCGCTAACCCAACGGGTTAGAATTCAACATTTCTCCATGTACGAGTGTGGAAAACGCATCAAATTTGGGTTGTACATAGAGGAGTCCTGTAGCTATTGATTTGTTCTGTTCGTTAAATTCTGTATTATCCATTGCAGAGATACAGTTGAACAAACTACGTGCACGTTTTCCCGCTTGATTCGCGCCAATGATTTTGGCAAATGAATGGGGAGGCGGTGATTATATCTTTGGCGCGAATCAAGCGGGGAAACATGCACGTAGTTTGCTCAACTGTATCTCTGTAACAGATGATAGAATCAATAGCTACAGGACTCTTCTATGTGCGCTCCGAATTTGACACGTTTTCAACATTCGTACATGGCGAGATGAGAAATTCTAACATGTTGGATTAGCCATCTTTGCACTGGCAGCATAGATAATAATCAGAGCTCCAAAATGGAAACGAACATAGAGAAATGATGTATGAACATGTGTACGAAATATGAAAGGAAAAGGTTGTACCATTGCAAAGATGTGTGGGTTAGTGTAACGTGCAATTTTTATAGTGATAAAATCATAATCCCACAAGTACGATTTTGCTGGACACTGTCCCATTTACTGAAATTACTCTACGCCTATCGATAAAAAAACTTACCGATAAGCTTTCTTACTGAACGGTAATGATTATTGCTAAGGTAAATAGGTGTGTCCAAAGGGTATCTGTTTGCATATTAGTATCATTTGGCATCCATGGTTCAACCAACCCATTTAATTTCGTACTTTGGTTGGCCTTCGATGGCCAATAATCTCCTTCGGAATAACCTGATATTTTGCAAGGAAGCTGCAATGGCAACTTGATCATATGGACCCTATGTTTTTTGTGATGACGAAGCGTTTTTAATTAGCCTGTGGTGTTTCTTATTTATTATGTAGGGGAAGGCAGGGCAACGCGGACCAGCTAAGGTTAGGCCATTATAGTGTTCGAACTATAAATAATTTGTGAACAAATTTTTTTGTGTGTGTAGACAAATCATTATTCTTTATTATTCAACATGGTTAATAATTTTTGTAAACACATCGTATTTATTATAATTGATTTTCACAACACGATCAGTTTTGCCTCTTTTAGATTTGACCGGGCAAAGCGAAAAGCGACTAATATGGCACTTCGACGTATCTAGGCATCTTAAATGTTATTCCATGTTATGCGCCATTCATTTACGTGCCGTGTTGTATTGTCTTTTGAATTTTTGATTCACGAGTCATGACAGTAATACTCGGCTTTTGCTCACTATTTATGGCTGCGAGCGAATATCGCGTAGTTACACATCATTTGAGCTGTTCGCCTATGGCAATATATATATATATACGTAGAGCATGCACAAAAATCATTACAGACAAAGAGGGCTAGCTTAATAGGATGTTGGCCGTCTCACTGCAGCATTGAAAGTTTTATTAACAAGTTATCCACTTTGCCCTATCCACTTTGCCCGTAGGGTGGCACTTGAGTTTATACGAACATACTTGTCGATTCATAAGTAGTTGTACTTAAGTCATGATATGCTTATCACAGGCGATGGTAGGCAACATCATTATGCGTATGCAACCATTTCTCTCATTTGTTATGATTGAATAAAACAAAAGGTTATCGCGGACGAATATCGTAAGGAACAATTGAAAAAAACAAAGTAATTAATAACTTACACATTTATTAACTAATTTAATTAATTGTACTGCATTTCTGTCCGTCAGTACCTATTTTATAGCGGGCCAAAATTGGATAATTTTATGATGAAGCGTCTTAAAGTAATTTGAGTTTTTCTCTTTGCCCAACGTGTCCACTTTGCCCAGCCTTCACCTAAGTTAAAAACGTCAAGTTTCTGTAGTTGTACAACAGTACCAGCGAACCGTAAATTGATTTATATATCGCACAGTTCGTTGCTCTGACGTCACAGTGCTAGAAACAACTTCTATTCAAACATGTACTCACCCTCTAGTAATTAACACTAATTCGGTTAATTTTGACCACATGTTGTCGTGAATAATTGTTTGGAAAGCTACATGTAGTACAAAAAATCAATATGAATGCCTAGTATTACCGATAATATCGGTTAAAAGTTGTACTTCTTACTGAAAGGTAATGAATAAGAAAAGCGTCTTACCGATTGCTTAACGGTATCGGATAACCGGTAAGTGGTAA
Source organism: Spongilla lacustris (assembly GCA_949361645.1). Classification (NCBI taxonomy): domain Eukaryota; kingdom Metazoa; phylum Porifera; class Demospongiae; order Spongillida; family Spongillidae; genus Spongilla; species Spongilla lacustris. Next base: position 4,330,876 of record OX442417.1, on the reverse strand, counting down.
GGACAAAACTTATCGATAGTTGACCCTACTGCTTGAGTTATTTCACTGCATTTAATCATCGGCATTTAATCATCAGCTAACAACATAATCCCTGATTGTACATATGTTATGCGTATGAAAAGAAGGACGAGCGAGGAGGAGAACAAAAAATATATAGCGGAATTTACACGGGACGAAATGACCACATTTCAGTTATGTATACGTGCATGTAAACCACAAGTAAATACCTTAATTAGATACATTTCCTGGAATTAGAAATTATCGGATTTACGATATTTCCTTTCACTGAACAGCCGGAATTACGTACGTTTTCTGCGAAGGAAATATGATATATCCGTATGGAAATATAGTGTTTTCATAAACCGTAAGGAAGGGTTAAACCTTGGTCCCAAAGCCTACATACTATTTAAAAAATTTGTTGATCTTTTTGTATAATTGTGATTAAAAAATCAGCAATAGCACTTCATACATGTAACTACAACGTTCAATATAGGAAGCAGTCCGCTAGAAGAGCAAAATACTTCAGTTCAATATTCTGAGGGAAACAAAATGACATTAAAATTAAGATGATACGATTTTTTTTACCTCAGGATGCAGTTTCTGCAATGGCGAGTCTTCCAGATCAGAACAAACCTAGCGGTCATTTTGGTAAAACGCTAGCGGTCATGTAAAACACATGCACGTACCTTTCTTCTTCAGATCTGACACAAACAGATTTGTCTTTAACCTGCCTTACACGTGATATAAGCACACGCGCACAGACACCCATGTACCAGTAACCACTTACCACGACCATAGCTATGCCACGACACGCATCGCTGCTGAGTATTCCACCGTAGCATTCATTCGCGTTCCGTATATTTTCTTTGGTTTCTTAACGTTAGTTTCGAGGCAAAACGTGGAGAAACACGCATGGTCATCACATGCCTATACGATATTGATCACTTACCTTGTGTTGCGTTCCCCAATCGGTAGGCTAGCCGGCCCTTTTGGCCTTGCCAATTATGTAAAAAATTTCAAGATGGCAACCCCCTTGCGGCCTTGCCTACGTAGAGGATGTGAAGATACACTTTCACTTACCTTCTTGCCAAATTGCGCGCCCAATTCCAAACCGCCCAGGGCCACGTGACGCGATCCACAATACGATTTAAAAAATTCCCGCAACAATCAATGACGTCACCTATGCTACGTTCCTCGTTACATGTACATGTAAGACTAACAAGACGAACATGATTGACATTATGTTATCTGAACTCACTGCCACATATACTCAGACATGTGTGGGGGGGGGGGGGGGGGGGGGGGTGAGCGGCAGCTGGGGCTATGTGATATCCACTCTCACGTACGTACCTATGGTATTGTGCCACGCCCACCATTATTTTAAATGATTAAAGCAGTGCAATGCAGCTAATATGCAAGAGAAAGTGATTGACTTTTACTCAAGGAATTTTACCCAGGCTAACATATGCATTGATTATACTAAGTTCTTACGGTTGTTAAATGCTATGTTCGGTTTTTATACTTCATGCACCCTTACATGTACTGATGTACACATATATGAATGTGTTCCAACAGCATGTAACGTTACTAGCTATATATATCTTGGGTACTGATTTACGTGCAGCTTTTGGACGTACTAGCTCAGCTATACTAGTCTGTGCAATATATTTGTTATTTCATTGGCAATGGTGGGTGATGTCTATAAATATATTTCTGTGTACATTGCGCTTACTGTACATGTATAACATACAAGTTCGATTAAAGTGATGCAGGGTATATATATGTATAGTTAGCATTTTGTGTACGTTTACATGTATGTGATGGATCTTTTCAAGATTTATACATCAGTCCTGCTGTAACTTGACTGTATTTGTAATATTGCTAATAATATTATTATGTTGTATCTGTTCAAGATTTATACATCAGACTGTATTTGTATTGTGGCTAATAGTATCATTTTAGTAGATGAATAGGACTTTATAATTATTAATGTTCTAAAATACTATGTTTTACTTTCGTGACGAACACTAGTTCTGTGTATACACAAATACATGGTCAGCTATAAAGATTGAGGGTCAGAGTAGAAAGAGGGGTGGGGGAGGGGGGGTGTAGGGGCACACACAGTTTTTGCTCATAATATTATAAAGTGGTAAGATGATACACATTTGCTTCTATGCATTTTATTCTCCGAGCTACCATTTTGCAACTGTGTCATAAAAAAGTCAAAGGTTAGGAGTTAAAGTCTCATTCCAGATCAGACAGAATAGAAACCATTACTGATGAATGTGCTTATATGCATTCAGATATTTTCCATTTATGGCTTGTTTATATAACTAGACAGCTGCTTGCATTGTCAGTAAGGTCTGACCTCAAGGTTACCAAAAGCATGAATATGATTAGGTGTGTGTGTGTGTGTGTGTGTGTGTGTGTGTAATTGACATAGGATTCAGTTTGAAACAGAAATACACCAATGGACAATAAATAGTGTACATATAATTCTAATTCGTTGTCAAGTCTGCCACTACACTAGAGGTCCCTTCATCTCTTCAAAAGCCATTCTCCAAGCTGCTCAGTATCCCCACGGTCTGCATAAAACATTCTGATATGCCCTACGACTGAAATAACATAAAAACACCTCCTCCAAATAAATTAGTGTCCATACATGTGTGAGTCAGTTTCTGGGTTCAATCCATATATCCCTACCTCCCCCCTCACACGTTCCACAAAGAGGATCACAATAGATACCAAAAGTTCTGACCTGAAAAGGGGCTATGCCGCAGATCAAGCTTCATACACCCTGTCTGGGTTAGTTGTGCTCACCCATAACCTTTTCCACTCCACCATGCCCATGCCCCCTTGTCGTAGCCAGAACTCACATGTGCTACCTTTGAATATGCCCAGCCAGCCATGGAGAGGATATCCCATCCAAATTTTTTGGAGAGGTGGCATCTTCATGGCAACTACATGTAGAATGGAGTTTTAAACGTTAATGTACATGTATTTATCAGTAAGAACACACTCATATACAGAGCCCCACCGCCTGATCTGAAGTACACATGTGTGTATTATGCCATCTTCGATGTGCAGTCATCATCTAATGAGGCCACCCTATTGGGGGTGCATGGCCATCCATATGTGGTTCCTTTCTATAGGGTTGCCGCAGATCATAGGACACACCCACACCGTACTCACCCCACCTACAGTAACCTCTTACCCCACACACAGTAAACTCTTTCCCCCCACACACAGTAACCTCTTTCCCCCCACACACAGTAACCTCTTTCCCCCCACACACAGTAACCTCATTCCCCCCCACACACAGTAACCTCTTTCCCCACACACAGTAAATTTTCCCCCCACACACAGTAACCTCTTTCCCCCACACACAGTAACCTCTTTCCCCCACACACACAGTAACCTCTTTCCCCCCACACACAGTAACCTCTTTCCCCCCACACACAGTAACCTCTTTCCCCCCACACACAGTAACCTCTTCCCCCCCCCCACACAGTAACCTCTTTCCCCCCACACACAGTAACCTCTTTCCCCCCACACACAGTAACCTTTTTCCCCCCACACACAGTAACCTCTTTCCCCCCACACACAGTAACCTCTTTCCCCCCACACACAGTAACCTCTTTCCGCCCACACACAGTAAACTCTTTACCCCCCACACACAGTAACCTCTTTCCCCCCCACACACAGTAACCTCTTTCCCCCCATACACAGTAACCTCTTTCCCCCCACACACAGTAACCTCTTTCCCCCCACACACAGTAACCTCTTTCCCCCCACACACAGTAAACTCTTTACCCCCCACACACAGTAACCTCTTTCCCCCCACACACAGTAACCTCTTTCCCCCCACACACAGTAACCTCTTTCCCCCCACACACAGTAACCTCTTTACCCCCCACACACAGTAAACTCTTTCCCCTCACACACAGTAAACTCTTTGCCCCCCCCACACACAGTAACCTCTTTCCCCCCACACACAGTAAACTCTTTCCCCCCCACACACAGTATCCTCATCCCCCCACACAACACAGCAGGCATGTATTCATAGAAGTTTCAGCGTTGCCCGGAAACTTCCCCCCCTTCCAAAATTAATTTTAATATCTAAGTGCACGTATTTGGTGAGACACAACCCTTACCCCCTTGCCGGTCAGCCCCGGCTTTGGGGGCAGGGGCGGCTGCTGCCGCCCCTCCCATGGCATATGAAATGCCGCCACCCTTGCAACCCCCCCCCCCTCCCTAGTTTTCGTATAGACTGAAATCCCCCCCCCCCCCCCCCCCTGCCTCCCAGCTCATATATCGATTAATGTACAAAGTTGGAACCCCTCCCCCTCTGAAATCCTGGATACGCCCCTGCACAGTAATCTCATCCCCACACACCCTCAGAGAAAACTCTTTCCCACACAGTAACCTCTCTTCCCCACACACACCTAACCTCACCCCAAACACCCACACAGCAGCAGCTACCCCATATGTACATGTACATGTATGTATACATGCATCGCATGATGCACTAGCAGTTACACATGTACATATAATAACACATAAGTACATAGAATGAATGTAACTTAACTTTTCAGTTTGTGCAACCTCTACCCAAACCAATCGATCCACAGGACCACACAGTATTAGTAGCGTAACCTCTAGTAGCTCTACCATTTATTATCATACCTCTAGTTGTATCGGCTAATCCTTGTGGCGTGTCCTGCTGTTTAAATCATGTTGGGCGTGGGCCGCGTGGCCCTACCTTCGTGTTTGGTCGCGAAGGTCGCAGACTCAGCAACTACTGATCAGTAGTTCAAATCCAGTTCGCATCCTTAGGCGGTACTATTACTTACGTGCACGTGATAGCGATGTCTATGAATTGTAAATTAAGTGTAACATGTAATCCAGCTTTCTGGCTACATGCATTGTAGCAATTTGAGGAGTAACGTTGCGCGACTCCATTACATGTATTTATGACTGTCTTTTCGCATACAAATCGAATATATATAAGAAACAAGGCCAGTTGTAAATTTGTTATGATAGATTTGGTTGGCGCGAACACGAAACGCTTCACTTGTAATATGTCATGTGTGACAGTGAATTGCAGTAGTGAATTGAAGTAACCAGTCAACTTAATTTACTGCATGTTTTGGTATCTTTCCGTGATAAGGAAATACAAAGGAAATTTCCCAAGACAATCAACACCGTATTTCCTTACGTTTCCAATCTAACTGAAACATATAAATTTGGTGTAGTGTTAGGTACGGACTTGTCGCTCCACATTGTCAGTTTAGCTAAGCTCACGTTATATGTACGTGCATTATGGGTGCATATGTGTTAATAGATTATATGCGAACTGGAGAGTAAAGGCAACACTTCGTTACCGTTTTACAATTCTACATATAGGCAAAATAAGAAACAAACTTGTAAAAAATTATACGAGTACTGCTGAAATCAAGTCTGCCCTCCAGCAATGCAAGTTCCCAACCTCACTTACTTGTAAAAACGGTCCTGATACGGTAGGTCTATATAGCCCTAGCTTATTCACCGCGTGGGTTGTACAGAGGCGGATTTAGCCTTGAAGGTCAGTTTATGGGGGGGTATACCCCCCTCCCCGCAAAATCTATATAGTGCGCCGGAATGTTGGCGCTCCAATCAGAATCGAGAGGTCGCGTGACGTCACGGTAATTTGATTCTAATACATGTAGCATTCCACACTGCAGAGAGGTGCCTGGTACTTGATCGTGCGTGTGCGGCTAAGGTCTAGAATCCATCGCTTTCTAGTCCATCTTTGGGTGCCACCAGATGTGTATAATAATGATATAATTATGTACATGGTACATCTTGTGCATTTACATTACATGTATCAAATAATGTTTGCATGTCACTCATGCAAATACTCGGTGTACATGTACATGATTTGCTCCACAAACTGTCAATGGACCCTTTGCATGAAAGATCGGAAGTACGATAAACGTCACGTCTGGACTCTGGAGTAAAAACCACAGCGGTTGCCTAGAGACATCGTATCACGTTCGCGGACCTTTGCGTAATCATGGCCAGAAATTGCGGACATGAATGATTTGAATTCCATAATACGCGTAATTAAAAAATTGTACAGAATGTCTATGGAGAATTTCCAACAATCACTCACACTTTTGTGACGAAGTCTTCTAGCTACGTTTGTAGACGTTTAAGTGATAGAGTAGATACAATCGCATACTTTGTATATATTTTGTTCCGTCAAAATGTGCGCGCAGTGAATTCCACACGAGGGTTTGCCTTATTGTGTACTTCTCAATGGCTGACTTGACATTCATCTCTCTTTTTCATTGTAGGTTTGTCGCGTGGACCATCTACTCTTGTTTGTAGGGTGGCCAACAAAGCTAGAACTATCAGGCTATGTACTTTACCAACGTTTTTCTACTTCCCATGTGCACACATAATTCCAAATTCAAGTGTATAACCGCTACTACTTCATCAGTACAATTTAGTCGTATAACGAAGATACTTAATAACCACGTATTAGTTACGATGTACAGGTACTTGGCCCTATTCCACAAAAGGATCTCACATACGTGGCATGGCCAGTCATGCTTGGTATAGGGTATGTGCGCTCATTCAGTCATAATCATTGCTGCCATTGCAATGAGCTTCAATGTTGGTGCCGGGATCTCTTTCCGCTCTGGTAGGCCTATGCTTCCAAGCTAGCAATATGTACGTGTAGTTACTAGTCCTCTGCCTACTGAAAATGAGTAAAACCTAAGTGTTTCTGTTAGTCTGAAACTCAGTAGAGCAGCGATTCTGCCGTAGGCCCCCCCTCCCCCCACCCCCCCACGTCCGTATTAGCCTACGCCGCTACGCATATACCCGATAGCCAGCCGTCATTCCAGCCGCGCCCTGGCTGAAAACTTATCTATGTCTATAAGTGGTCCCAACGCGTGCAAACAGCATATCTTGGGTGTGCTTTAATGGTTCCTTGGGAGCGGGTGCAAACATTCGATGAAAGAAGACCCCGTATATGACCCATGCATGCACTCTGCATGCCATGGTATCCAAACACCAGAGGCTGTTCTCCACATATCATGTCCCACAGTATAGGAAAACAGTAACTGTCTATTGCTGAAGTCAGGTGATATAGTTACATATATAGATGTCAGTTCTCAATTACCCTCCCCCAACCATATGACCTATATATATATATGCATGCACTCTACAATGGTATCTATGCAAGCAGCAGAGGCTGTACGTTATCCACATGTCCCTCAGTACAGGATAATGTGTCTTGGGTGTGTTTGTCAGTTTCATTAATGACTGATGCCTTCTTAAAAATTAGTGTAGTAACCACTTGAACGGACCATGCATGCATGCAGACATAGATTTTCAAGCGATTTTAAATAAATAACACTATACATGTATATATATCTGTATCATCGCAATCTGCATTTGCCATATTTTTGGTTCATTCTGTTCTTGAGAGTGTGAGAGTGCGAATTGAGAGTCATTAGATCACAGTGCGGAACTAGGACTGCAGCAAGAGAAGCTATGCTGCCTCCGCTGGAGACACTATAGTGGTAACAGTTCAATTGAGGGTCTGATGGATCGGATGGTGTTTCTTCGCTGCTAATACCTTACCGTTTATTTGAGGAATGGGCCAACGCTCGGAGTACGGAAACGAACTTTGATTGTCTGGCTAGACCATGCTGTGAATAAGGTCTATAGGTTGTCTGCAATTATGACCTATATATTGTCTCTCTTGTTACTCCTGTACTATAATCAGTATAGATGTTTTGAATGAGCTCTGCATGATGTTGCCTGCAGGAGTTCATAATGTTTGCCTTCAAACATCCACTAGCCTATGAATGTGATAAAATGGTGCATTCCAACAGATAATCATGGCTTTACCACTGTACTTTTGTGCATCTAATGTATAACAACCATGCACAAGAGTTATTTCAGGTTTTTTTTTTACATGTAGCTGTTCGTATGTGTGACGCTTGTTTTGTATATTTTATAAATTATAGATGTACATCTCCTTTAATCACACATGTGTTTCACACAACTGCTATGGACTTCCTATTTTCAACGCATGATATACTACACATTAGTAGCTGTATATGGTAAAATGTATATTGTGGGATCTAGCTTGCTTTAACTTCGAACGCTTTGGCTTAAAACTTACTCGAAAGAAACGGCAAAACACCATGCACTCCATTATCATTCTCGCCTGATGTAGTGACCCCTCGTGTTAAAATACTCAATCGGTTATTGTGATTAGTTCCACTATTGTGTCGCGTGAGAAATGCACGAAATGACTTGGTATCTGGGTTGTAAAAACGCTCAACTAAATTTGCGCATGGTATGTATAGGATATAGTTTTGATAGTGTTTTGGCAACAACAAAAACATGTCAGGACCTGTTGTTATTATACATGCACTAGTCTGGCAAGTATCGTGAAGACTCGTTTTTCTCGTTGCAGATACATAGGTTTGGCACACTATATCGTAGTCTTATACTATTCAGTAGCGGATCCAAGAAGGGGGCACAACGTCAACGGGCCCGTGCCCCCCCCCCCCCCCCCCCCCCCCCCCCCCCCCCCCAACATGTATGTGTACGCGAACATAGCAGAAATGGCCTACACGTACATCTACGTACGTGGTCAGGGCCATGTATGAAACGATTTATCGCGGGACATAATTGTAATTCGGCTCTTACAATAGAAGTACGTATATTACATTAGCCGGCCGTTTAGCGTATGTTATTCAATTTTCCCAGAGATAGCATCTCTAACGAGAGCATGTGTAACGTATCGAAAAGTACCAAAAACCGAGCATAAGCTCCGTGGAGGTAAATAAAGTAAATAACGCCCACGCGTCATATGTGACCATCTACTCAGCCGACTGGTGCCTAGTATTTTTTAAACAAATAAACGGTGAGTTCGGTACATGTGCTATCAACGGCGATGTATCGGCGCATTGAACATATAGAGGCTGAGCTCTTGATCTGTCGCTCCTCAGCCTCGATCTGTAATTACATTTTTAGTGCAGCTTTTACGTACTTTTGGGGGTTTTCTACGCAAAAAAAAGCGTTGGCTTCTCGGGCTCCGCCCCAGACCCCCTAGCTGGGCGGGAGGGGTGCCCCCTCCCCGGGGCGGCCCCACCCCTTGCCACACCCTCACCGGTGCCCCCCCCTCCCAATTCGCCTGTGAGCAGAGTCTCGTGAGCAGACGACACATCAATATTTAGAAGATGACGTAGATCACGCAATGACATACGTTTATGAAATAGTTAATTATGCTCAGTTATAATTAATCAATTTGTCTTGAATTTAGTTAATGGATGCTTAATGTTCTTTTCATGATACTTGTATATTATAATCAGACCGATTTTTAGCGAATACTGAACGTGTTTGGAATTCAATTTGGAAAAGTTAATTTTAGCTAATTGATTTCAATTAATAATTTCTTTTCTTGAAACATGATAAATCATTTAAAAAGGTGAAAAATTTATTGGTGAAATCAGAATTCTCAAATCTCTATCACAACCTTACACATTCACTCATGTCCTCAATTTCTGGCCATGTAAAATGGCAACGCTCGTAGTCATTCCTTCCCGCTCGGACAGTGATCCTTCGGCCGATCCAGTTCCTGGTCAAACTATGCTGCCAACAGTAAGTTTGACCGAGCAGGAGCCTTTTTAAAGCCCTCCATTAAAAAAGGCTCCGGGTATGTCAGACTTTGTTAAGCTTACTGTTGGCAGCATAGTTTGACCAGGAACTGGATCGGCCGAAGGATCACTGTCCGAGCGGGAAGGAATGACTACGAGCGTTGCCATTTTATTACGCAAAGGTCCGCGAACGTGACACGATGTCTCTAGGCAACCGCTGTGGTTTTTACTCCAGACGTGACGTTTATCGTACTTCCGATCTTTCATGCAAAGGGTCCATTGCTGCGCAGTTTCTCCCACACCAAAAATGTGCATACCTAAGCATATGACCTGTGGGATGCACTGGTAAAAGTTTGTGTAGTGTTGCAAGGATTTGAAGATTTGCACTACTTCGAATTCCTATGATTAGTTTATGCGGCATGTATACTATATTCCTCCTACGTAACTCATTGCACCCATCTTCAAGGACAGAATGGAGTTATTTTTGTACATCCATTTATAATTACATGCATGTGCATGTCCTGCTATCATGGACGTTGGACTGTGATATACAGCCAAGGTTGCCGAAGGCCAGCCCGGCCTGACAGGTCGGCCTGCCAGGCCGGACTGTCCGCTTGGCCTGGCAGGCCGGACTCTCACGCCTGACAGGCCTTGATCCGCCCACAAAGGGGGGAGTAGATTGTCACAGCAATGCATGCGCCAGCAATTACATGCCTGCATTGTGTTATCAGAGATCATATATATAGATGTACAGCTTTGACTGATTTCAGGGTGCTCTGTCTCAGTAATTAGGAAGGATTACTGACTCTGCATGTGAGGCATTGGCAGTATTGGAAGTGCAAATAATATATACATGTACATAATGTCACAATATAGTGATAAAGGAGTGATAAAGGCCCAAGCATATTCCTGTGTCGAGTGTTCCACATTACATGTACATAAACTATCAACCATTTTTATGGAGGTGAAGGGGGTGGGGGGGGGGGGGATGGGGGCGGTGGATGTACTGGACAGATTCATTGAAGATTCCTGTTCCAAGTGATTAACATGTACATGATGCATTAGAGAAGTCATGCAAATAATGGAGTTCTTTAGCATGGTCAGTTGTGCACGAGAATGAGAAAGTCACGTTGTCATTACCAAAAATGTACATGTACTTACATGTAAAAGGTTGCAAGTGCAACTCATGCATGGAGTTGTGATCAACAGATGCCATAAAATATGAGCGGTGCATGACACAGATAATGGGGGAACCTTCATTGTAAAATACTGTTCAAGTGGGGGCTTTTTAGCTTTGAGCAGCTAGAGTTCTTTTACATGAGAGATATATAGACTCTGTATGTATCAATTTATAATAATGAATCAGTAAGGAATAATGAACCGCCCGCCCGCATGCCTTGTATGTCCTATTGAAACGGGAAACAAGGAATCTTATTCGAGTGGCCTAACATGTTTATCAGCGACGCTATAGCTAGGTCGAGTTTTGTTGAGTTACCAACGTTATCGTACCTACGCGTGGTTGTGAATTGAAGATTCGAAATGGAATAGCTTCGCTTTGATGCGCTAACATGGGACCAGAGAAATTGAATTCGAGCTTAATTGGCTATTTCGGGCCAAGCTCCAAAGCAATGAGTATGCACCCGTCAAACGTAAAAGGGATGCTAAACTGGTAGAACGGGAATAAATTTATTTTCTGTACCCCGCGGTAGACAAACGTATACCCCCGCACCCCCGGGATGACGTCCGGTACATGAGACTTTTAACATTTTTAGCCTGGCTGATGTTTAGTAAAATCATCTTCAGGCTTGTTCAAAAAATAAGACTACAGTTCACTCGGGTCATGTGAAAAGCTAATGAATATGATTATGTGTATGAATATGATTATAGTGCAATTCACACGAAAGATAGAAAAATGGTATGTGTACGCTAAAATGGTTTTAAATGGCGGGACTACAAGTGCAGTCCTTATATAGATCGAAGATACAAAGTCCTTGTTGAGGTCATGTTTCATGATGTAATCGTTTCAATATTTCAGGGCGTAGGTCTTATAATGACTTATTGTCCAACGCCTGAAACAGCCGTGAATAAACTAGTTTTCCGATAAATGGGGATTGTTTTGATATGGCTTAATGACGAGCCTGATATGAAAATCAAAGCTAACGGGGTTTTTTTAAGAGAACATTTGGACCAGTTGACTGTAGCTTGAGACAATAATACTTTTGTACCACGCCCACTCATTATGCATTCATAGTTTTACCTCCCCCGCTCGAAGGGACGATAGTGGCACAAAAGGAACGATTTGTCCGTTGATGGGAAGATCCCTGCTCTTTCCATTCACGATTGTTTCCGTCTGGGCTAGACCCATGTCCATGACCACTTGATCTCCGCTGGAGTTAACTGCGTTATGCGTGCCAGGGGCGGACGGAGGAATTCGGAGAGGGGGGTGTCCAATATGAATGTTGATGAGGGGGCGGGGCAGGAGATGGAGCTGTAAATATTTCTCGGGGTCTGCATGGGCTGGGCCAGAAAATTTGGCTAGTAGATCTAATGTATTTTTAAAAAACGCAAGGAGTTTTTGTACCGATAAGATTAGTTAGCCACGACAATACTTTTAACGGTATTATTATTTCATAATTATTATTGTAATTATGTCCATAATAATATACATATGCATGTATGTACCATCCTCATGCATACATCATATATGTACCGGGGTCTGGGGCGGAGAAGCCGGAGCTTTTCACACAGGATATTAGCGATCTCGAAATCGTTTAAAAATAGGCACTTCAGTTAATGTATTAAAATAATTTATTTAGTGCTTCAAACAGGCCTGCCCTACATTTATAACGTTATAATTTATATAGCCTATTAGCTAGATTTCTACACTTGCTGTTAACTATATATTAACTACATGTGCATGTAACTTATAGTTGCCTACATGTATATGAGTACCCAACCCAATTTACTTAACGGCACGGATACATGTACGTTATATATGTGATGTATGGCATTATTCACTATGGATTGGATTACGCAATGGGCTATTGTCCTTCAATAACGCCCTTTTCTAAAATATCACGTTATTGTAAAGCTAATATTAAGAATATTATTACCGTTATTCCAATTTATTCAAGGCAAATAAATGAAATTCTGTTTGGGGAATTAGTCGATCCTATATACAATGATAGATGTACATTTCCGTATCAGTTGATTGCATATGGTGTATGGGGTGACGAAATCGCTTAAAAGCATACGGTACTATAATTACATTGTGTATTTATATGTACGCGATGTGACCTAATTTTATTCATCAACAGTTAATTCCAAGGGGGGTGTCGGGACACCCTGGACTCCCCCCCCCCCCCCCCCCCCCCCGTATCCGCCTCCGCCTCTGCGTGCCAGGTGTACCGGCGGTGCCGGGGGAAAATTGTCCCTCCTTGAACTCGTACTTGGTACCTATACATGTAGACGCGCTTCATTGTCTCTTCCACTCCATATATATATATATATATACATACTATAATGGTAGCCCCGGCCTAGCTGTGGGTATACTGCTGACGTAGATCTTGTACGCTTCCTCCCAGGAGCGGGTCCGTAATCTAGCTTTTCACAACTGTGCATGCATGACTTTAAGTCCTGCAAACTCTGGAAATGAATTTCGACATCAACAGTATACTTTACCGCCGCCATTTGTATTGTCTAAAATACTAGCTTGTGATGTAACGCATTTATTTTATAATTATAATTATATATATTATTATTATTACTCGGAGTATAATAATAATACCTCCCAACCCTTCACTTTATTCCAACCAAAGCAAAACCTGCATTTGCCAAGGCACTATCTTCAACCCTGAGAGCAATTATTGAGACCAACACTGAACAAGCTTGGCTGAAGCTCTTTATGCTACCAAAATGTGTCCTCCCTTCAGTGAGGTGGAATGGTAGTCACACCCAGCCCCATCCAGTGGAAACCTTGTGCAGAAGGTGGTTGGATAATGAATTGGAGTCACTTTGGAGCATGGCAAAAAGCAGAGAAGTAAAATCTAAGGTGAGAATAAAAACCTCTTCCTCCCATAGTCTCATTGACCTTGCAGTCTCTAAGGCTAGATCAGGCATGATGGGGAAAGCCTGCTGAGTTCTACTATCAGGGGGTATTGCACCTAACAACGAGTCAACTTGGCAGCAATTAAAGGCCAAACATCCCAGTGGCCCCACCCCTGTGGCTCCAGATATTCTGTCAGATCCAATCTTTCTCAAGGCTGACTTTGACATCTTATCAGTTTTGAGATCGTTTCCAAAAGGCACCGCAGCAGGCCCTTCTGGACTACGGGTGCAACATTTGCTTGATGTGGCTGCCATTCCGCTTCACACTCCTAGGTGCTTGGTTAACTTACTAGCAGGTGGCAGGGCCCCTCCTTCCATATCCAAGTTCTTAGCTGGTGGGAACCTGGTTGCCTTAAATAAGACCACAGAGGCATCTAAGTCAGACATAAGGCCAATAGCAGTGGGTGAAACTTTGAGAAGACTGACGGCAAAGTGCTTATGTCTAACAATCAGGGAGAAAGCACGTGATCTCTTCCAACCTCTGCAGGTGGGGGTAGCATGCCGCTCAGGCTCGGAACATATCACCCATGGACTTAGGAAATGTATCGATGACCATTGGGATGATGATGACTTTGTGGTTTTTAAAGTGGACATGCGGAATGCCTTCAACATGGTATCAAGACAGGCTATCCTGGATGAATGTGCTACCTTTTTCCCAGAAATCCTACCCTGGGTTGTTTGGTGCTACGGGACCCACCCTCTCCTCTGGCATCCTCAAGGTCAACTATTCTCTGAATTGGGTGTGCAGCAGGGAGACCCTTTGGGACCTTTGTTGTTCTCTCTTGTTCTGCAGAAACTGGCAGCCAGTATTGATGCTGATGATGAGTGCATTGACCTCCTGTTTCATTCTTGGTACCTGGATGATGGGGTCCTAGCAGGTATTGAGAGCCCTCTCTCTCATCCAGGAATTGGGCCCAGCTCTTGGTCTCCACATTAACCTGGGGAAGTGTGAATTGTTTGCCAGTAGAGGCAACACTTTGTTTCCTTCTGCAATACCGTGCTCCACCCTGCCCAACTTAGTTATCCTGGGAGCCCCAGTGGGGGATTACATACACTGTTCCAGGGTAATTGCAGAGCTGTGCGCACAGGCCAAACCTCTACTCTCTACTCCAGTGCCTATAAGTGATGGCAGGAACTGACTTGCAAGTGGCTGTCACACTTCTTCGGGTAGCAGGAAGTTATTGCCGGATGGTTCATTTGGCTTGTGCCACCCCACCCAATTTGGCCTCTGATGCTCTTGAACAGTTTGACAACTGAAGGCAGTGAGAGAGTGTTTTTTAACTTGTCTTGCAGTTGACGTTTCTGATGGAGCGTGGCATCAGGCACAACTTGGACTTAGGCATGGAGGACTTGGTCTGCGCTCTCTCTCACTCCATGCTCCTGCCGCTTTTATTGCGTCTTTGATTTCTTCTGGCCATGGATGTTTGGACAATACTCCTCTTCAACAGGCAGTCACATTGTACAATGCCAAAGTTTCTCCACCAGATACACTCACTCTTGAATCAGTATTAGCTTCTCCACCAACACAAAAGGCTCTGTCCTCCAAAATTGACATGAATCTCTTCCATGGTTTGCTAGAGAGTGCTTCTCCTGCCAACAAGGCTCGCCTCTTATCTGAATCAGCGCCCCATGCAGCTGCCTGGTTATCAGTGGTTCCTTCTATTGAACTTGGTTTACACTTGGAACCCAATGAGTACCAGGTGGCAGTCAGGTGGTGGCTGGGATTGGACACATCGGGGACTGCAATGTGCCCTTTCTGCCCAGGTGTTGGTCTGGACCCTTTGGGTCATCATTGTGTCACTTGCCAACATGGTGGAGATGTAGTGTGGCGACACAACCTCCTGCGTGAAGCCATAGCTAGTTTGTGCCGCACTGCCCATCTCAGTATAGCAGTGGAGAAAGGTGGTGTAGGTCATGACCACACTCGTCCAGCTGATGTATTGATTGCTGGGTGGGATAGAGGCAAACATGCAGCTTTGGACATCACTGTGGCTTCACCACTCTGCCCTGCCATCCTACCTGAAGCCAGCCATCAATCTGGAGCTGCAGCTAACGGTGCTGAGCTAAGAAAGCTTAATGCTAACAGCACCAAGTGCACGGAACTGGGCTGGACATGTATCCCCATGGCTGTTGAAACATTTGGTCATTGGGGTAGGAAGGCTCAGGATGTATTGTCTAGGTTGGCATCCCACCTGTCAATTAGCCAGAGCTGCAATGGTTGCCGACATTTATGGACGTCTCAACATCATCTTGGTGAGGTCGGTGTCCAGAGCCATCCTCTCCAGACTAGGCTGAATTTAATTGTAACTATGTAACACATTTATTACTCGTATTTGGCGTATGTCATGTATATTTGACTAATAATAATAATAATAACATACAGGATAAATACATAGAATACATGAACGAATGAATATAACATCACATTACTAATATTGTTACTAAATGCATAAAACCTCGGAATTGAACCTAAAAGAGAGGCACTTCAGGCCTTACAGTCAAGTTACCCTGGACAGGATGGCTCTGCAGTTGGCTCTCACTAAGGCTAGGCCTAGGCAGCTGTATATTCCAAAGATGGTCCTGGATTTGGGTTGATTTAGCCTGGTGGAAATACGACCAGCAAGCTTAGAAAAAGCTGCCACTGCTGCAGCACCCCAACACCCATAGGTCTCGACCACAAGTGGGATGCAGACCCAACCCAGTTCTTCACACTTCCTGTCATTGCTGTTGTGTTTTCTGTTCTCAGCTGCAAGGGCTGCCGAACCTGCCGTCACGCTCGCTTCTAGCAAGACACTTGAATGTTGCGTGGACGTGACGGACAAGTCAAAGGCAGCAGGTTTGCCAAGGTCCCAGTTAGGGACAAGAACATCTGCTTGGCGGGATTGTGTATTGGTAAACCCAGCCCCACATCCCATCTCTAGACGTGGACCCAGGCAGGCACGTTGGCAGAAGTCTGAAAAAATGTCCCGGAGCTTATTATGGCACAATACCACATCCCCTCCATGCTTACAACTGAGGGCGTGATAGCCAAAGTCATCCAATGCAAAGGAAGGACAGTGAGGGCAACTTTGGCCTTGGACAACCGGGATACCCAACCACCACTTCAGTGCTACTTGAAATTCTGCCGGATCCAAGTGGAGGTTAAGTCGAGGGGAGGGAATGACTGACAGCCAAGCAGAGGCATGCGGGGAAGAGATGGACAAAAGACGAGCCCTGTCAAGTCAAGGTTGCACTTTGAAAAAGGTTATTGAACTGTTGGTCTTCAAGCTTGGAAGATAAGACCTTCTGTGAGAGATGGGAATTTGTACCAACTCAAGGGTAAGGAAATGCTGGGGGTCCACAAGACTGTTATAAAGGTCGACTGAAGAGGACAGATACTTACCTGACAATGAGGAGAGGCCTGAAGACTGATGTATGCTGCAGGGGAATGGCAAGATAGGCGCCGAAGCCCTAAGCCCCCCCTCTTTAAGCTTAGTTGTGCCTGCTGCCAGGTGGAGGCAGAAGCGTCCACTGCAGTACATTCTGCATGAGAAGCATCGCTGTACACAATCATCAAACATGGCAAAGGCCTCCTTAACTAGGGGAGGTGGAGTATTTCTAGATAGATGCACTAGTCTACAAAAGCTCCCACATTGTCTAAGAAGAAGCAAGGCTACTTGCGGGTCAATGGATCCCACAGCTTCCAATTGCTTAAGTAACTTGCAAGCCTCAGACCGCTTTTGGGCTACAAACTTTGCGCAAAACACTAGGTCACCTATGGGAGCCCCCAAGATCTCAAAGTGGGGCACATTGGATTGCTTCATCTCCTCTGGGAAGGTACTAAGGTCGCTTAAACTGTACAATTCACACTTGGCAGATGTAGCTAGTCTTCGATCATTCTTGGGTTCTATATTATTATTATTATTATTATATAATTATGGGTGCTGGGGTGCAGAAGCCCAGTCCACTATTTCTCGGCTAGCATCCCGTCTGGCCATCCAGTTGCAGTATAGCAAATCCAAGGCCATCACTACCATCTACCAACGTCTCAATCTAACACTGGTGAGAGCAAATGCTCGAGCTTTACGTTCAAGTTCAGGCCTTTTCAGGTCTGAGGGTGGAGTTTAACTTTTTTGATTTTGGCATGTTTTTCAAGTGGTGTATACCGGGTGTCCACAAAAGAACGCAATACTTTTGAAGGAGAATAACTTTTGATAGGAGTATGAAAAAAATCTAATATTTAGAAACTATCAACTTGAGGTTAGGCAAATGTGTTTACATCATTTTATTTACAAGTTATTAACGATGCTTAATTAACTTTAATAAACACAACAAATTAACAACTTTAAAAGGGAAACCATGTTCAGACACACGTTTCGAAGCCAAAAGCAAAATGATCATATTTTTATCACCTTTTAAACTGAAAGTAAGAGGCAACAACTATTTCACCACGGTTACGCATGCGCACTTGTTACACTTCATTACATACGCAGGTCCCGTTCCGAGACTAGTGACGCAACCATTAACGGACCATATTAGCTCCACCCCCTTCAATTCATTTGCGTGTTTCAAAAGTATTATTCTCATGCAATGAAAGCAATCTGCTTAGATGCCTGTTTGTCACTAATAAGCATGTCACTTTGTCATGGAAGGATGAGCCAATAACTTCACTCACAGAATATAGCTGTTAAAAACCCATGTTCGGTACTTTTGTTGCTTTCTACTGTGTGATTGTCCAATCCAAAATACTCACCCAGTCAGGTTACCCTACCCATCACCTAAATACTGATGCAACACTGGAAAATACCTAGTAACCTGATTAAATCTTCAGGCTTCCAAATATGTTTTACCCATCACATTCTCGCAGCAACAGGGCAATACTTTTTAATTTCACACCAGCTAGTAACCTCTCTTCCAGCAGTTGTTTGAACAAATACAATATTTATCCTCCAGGTATATTCAAGGCTTTTGAACCAACACACACATATCACATACCAACAACGTAAATATGTCATTGATCCTAATCCCATTTCTGACACTCTTACTAGTGCCATAAAAGAACAAACCCACTTCATACATGCATGCATGCAGCTACGCAAATTCACATGCCATATTTCTCAAAACACCTACCATATTGTCACACCCCACCCTGTTATCAAATAATTTCTGAATAACCATAACATTACATCCTAACACACATATACACACGCACACAAACACACACATGCAAACTAAAATACACACAAATACACAACATACAAAAACACACAAGCACCCGGCCTCACATCACACACAACACACACAAATGCACACACATAGACATACACACATAAACACAAACAAAAACACACACACATACACACACACAAATAATGGATATTCCAAAAACTCAAGGCTTTCGAACCAACACACACATCACATACCAACAACCTAAATGTAATACTTTGCAATAGTCTGTTACTGACTTAAACGAACCCACTTGATACATGCATGTGTGCATGCATGCAGATACGCATATTCACATGCCATATTAATCATCTCAAAACATGTACCATATTGTCACACCCCACCCAGAGATCTTAATTATTAAAAATAATTATTGAATAACCATAATATTACATCCTTACACACACATGCACACGCACAAACACAAAAACACGAACACATAAAAAATACACACATCCACATAACACACAAACACACATGCACCCACACATCAAATTAAACACACACACAAACACACATACAAACACACACACAAACACACAAACACACACACAAACAAACACACACAAACAATGGATACTCCAAAAAGTCAAGGCTTTCGAACACATACCAACAACCTAAATCTAATACTTTGCCATAGTTTGAATGTAATTGATTATAATCCCATTCCTGACTTTAACGTACACTCTTACTAGTGTCTGATGCAGTGTCTTAAGAACAAACCACTTGATACATGCATGCATGCAGCTACGCGATAGCTTATCATCTCTACCACATTGTCACACCCCGTGCAGAAATAAATAAAAATTATTCTGAATAACCTTAAAAAAATTACATCCTAATACACACACATACACACACATACAAACACACACACACACAAACAACAAACACACACACAAACAATGGATACTCCAAAAACTCAACACACATCACATACCAACAACTTAAATGTAATACTTTGCCATAGTTTGATTGTAATTGATTTAACCCTATTCCTGACTTTAACGTACACTCTTACTAGTGTCTGATGCAGTGTCTTAAAAGAACAAACTCACTTGTTACATGCATGCATGCAGCTACGCGATAGCTTATCATCTCTACCACATTGTCACACCCCATGCAGAAATAAATAAGTTATTTTGAATAACCTTAAAACATTACATCCTTACACACACATACACACACATACAAACACATACACAAAAAACACACACACACACAAACAATGGATACTCCAAAAACTCAAGGCTTTCGAACCAACACACATGTAATTGATTTAACCCCATTCCTGACTTTAACGTACACTCTTACTAGTGTCTGATGCAGTGTCTTAAAAGAACAAACCCAATTGATACATACATGCATGCATGCAGCTACGCTATAGCTAATGACATTGTCACACCCCGTGCAGAAATAAATAAAAATTATTCTGAATAACCTTAAAACATTACATCCTTACACACACATACACACACATACAAACACACACACACACACAAACACACACACACACACACAAACACACACACACACAAACAAACACACACACACAAACAATGGATACTCCAAAAACTCAACACACATCACATACCAACAACCTAAATGTAATACTTTGCCAGTTTGAATGTAATTGATTATAATCCCATTCCTGACTTTAACGTACACTCTTACTAGTGTCTGATGCAGTGTCTTAAAAGAACAAACTCACTTGTTACATGCATGCAGCTACGCGATAGCTTATCATCTCTACCACATTGTCACACCCCATGCAGAAATAAATAAAAATTATTCTGAATAACCTTAAAACATTACATCCTTACACACACATACACCACATACAAACACACACAAACACACACATACAAACACACACACAAACACACACACACACAAACACACACACAAACACACACACACTCACACACACACACACACACACAAACACCACACACAAAAACGCACACAAATTCAAAGTCACTGTATTTCCTAGCCATCCACTGTATTTCAATTTCACTTAACATAATAATCAAGCTGTTTATCAGAATTTTTCTAGCAGTACGATACAGCCTTACTGTGTGCATTCAACCACACTGAGAAGTATAATAACATTATGAGTCGAAACAGGTACATGTACAATGTTATCGAGGTTAGTAATGTCAAATATGTCGTGATCCTAACTGCAGCCCATCAATTGAGAGCAGTAATCCTGCCTTTCTCACTACCCCCAGTGTCACACTGTGGACCATAGTGGCCGGGATGGCTAGCATCTCATCAGTTATTGCCTGTCTTAGCTCGTCCAATGTTGTCACTGCATTTGCATACACTTTGTTTATCAGTTAGCCCCATAGCCAGAAGTCCAATGGAGATAGATCAGGACTTTGTGCTGGCCATGGTATGGGTCCCCCTCTGCCCATCCATCTGTCCTCCAGCTTTCCATCCAACCAGGCTCTAACACGGGTTTCATAATGAGTTGAGGCTCTATCATGCTGGAAAACAACAAATTCTTCCTCACACCCTCTGCTGTAGTAGCTGAAGGTACACTTGCCCTGTGACACTTCCATTGATGAAGAAGGGGCCAATGATATGGTCTTTGATCAGCCCAGCCCAGACCATCACACCAGCCTTCTTCTGACAGCTGCATTCCATAAAAGCATGTGGGTTCTGGACTGACCATATGACAGCATTATGCCTGTTAACATGTCCATCCAAGTGAAAGATTGCTTCATCCGTCCACAGGATGTAGTTAGGGTAGGTAAAGTCCCTCTCAGCTGCTTCAAGGTAATCTTCTGCCCACTTGACTCTCTTGTCAATGTCACCTGGCAATAGAGCCTTTACTAGAGGCCGCCTATAGGCCTTCATCTTCAGGGTCTTCCTGAGCATCTTCTGTACACTTGATCGTCTCAATCCTGTCCCTAGATGGAGTCTTCTTATGCTCATAGTTGGGGTCTGCTGCATTTTCTGAGCAATTATGCCAACGTTCCTTGGCACCTGAACAGTTTTCTTTCTTCCACAGTTTGTTTTCAGCCCATCCTGCACTGTGCCATGCTCCACAAATTTGGACACCACCCTCAGAACTGTGCTACTGCATAGTGTCCTGTAATTAGGGTACTCCCTCCGGAACAAGCTTTCAGTAAGATAGGCATTCTTTCCATTAGAAAATGGCAACTCTTTGTTCAATTGACAGTCTTGGTACTCGTGGCATTTTCAAGCATAGTGGAAATGTATACCCCCTTACTTTCAGTATTTATACTTTTTAGGTACATTTTGATTGGATTACAATCCCTGCACTTGCATTGGACAACTATCCCTAGCTGCTTTCCTATTGGTTAACTACTTCTATCCATGCATTTTCATTGGTTAGGAGACAAAAATCCATTCTAAAAGTGATCCTTAATCGCAGCCTACATACCAACCCTTCCTTCTACATGCACTCTTCTCCAAGGACAAATATGCTCATCGATTACAATAATGCCTTAATTATGATTCAGACAGAATGTCTAGTCACCCTTAGTGAATGCTAATTATAATAATTCAGCTGGCTTTCTCAAACAACCCATACAAAACCCTTCTTCCCAGCAGTAAGGCAATACGTCCTTAGCCCCGATCTTCATATCACGGCGCGACAGTATACCGTATGCAGCCCTGTATATTGCACCCATACTGATCGATACTCGTCTGCACTCGACACGTGGGCAGTTTTTCATACGACTCGAATGCGGCGCCTGTATACGTCTCAGAACGAACACTTTGCTTCTACGTATGATATCGCGGTCTGCATATGGATTCAGTATATTCGTCATCACCTGTCTGCACACTTCAGATGAACGCGTGCAGACTCTACACACGTCATGCATTCGAATCGTTTCAAATACATCTTCTGTTCTGTATACTAGAAGGTTAGTGCTTCAAACCCTGAACCACGCCAGTAATAATTCATAATTTAACAGCAAATTTTAATCAAATTACAGCTGAAATACAACTTGGTCAAAAAATAAATAAACGTATAGTTCCAAGCTGGCGATCAAAGTCTCCATCACATCCTGGATTTTCCTGATGTAGTTAGAGGGACTCTCCGCCTAGCAGAGGCCTCTTGGTAGGCGAGCATGAGCCTCTACTACTCTCGCGGCGCTTGTCGAAGGTTTCCTTACAAGCACACGCTAAAATATAACGTTGAGGTTAAGCACAACGAACTCGGCATTCACTTATTCTCTGACCGCTATGGTACTAAGCTAGCTTGTGCTTTACAATGCTATCGTCGTCATATCCCCTTGGTTGGTCATGCAGCGAAGCTTTTTGATTTGGCTGTCGTACACCCTGGCGTCTGCTAAAGAGCTGCGGACAGAAAGGAAAGTAATAGCATGCGTAAACTCCATAATTTGGGCCTACTCTGTGCCAGCGCTTCTTCTTTTGCCGGAGTTGGTCACCTTCGCCATTTCAGTCTCGATGTACTCGCTTAAATGTCTCAGGATTCTGAAGTTATTGGCACGCGCACATAATCCACATGCACATACACAACGTATTGAACGTACTATGCTCCAAAGAATGTGAATCCGTACGACGAGTTCCTTCGTAATGGCGTTCTATTGGTCGGCTCTGTGCTTAGAGAACAAAAATGACGTAAGCATATAAACCTTTGTGACAGCTTGAAACGCCGCCTCACTGCATCCACTGAATCGCACGCTTGTCCTGGTTTGGTAAGAGAGGACCAGTTACCGGTAAGCAACATGTACACCGTAAACTAGCACAACTTACCAGGCCTAGACTGCTTAAGTCCGTTCGGCATGCCTTTATAACCTCTGCCTGTCAACTGTTGTCCGAAACTCTTGGAACTCTTTATCTTGCACAGTTACACCTGACTGATTCGTGCTATTTCTGCTATAGTGATTACAATCAACAATCCGATTTCTCTTACGTTGGGAACGGCTCCATTAGTACTGACTCCACAGATAGCCCAGTAGTCCAACTTTACTTTCCTTGGGAACTCAACCAAGTTGCCTATTTTTGTTCCTTTGCTCGACAGTGCGTCCTCACCTCCATTAATGACAACACGTGCAAAACTTCAAACCGAGCATGCGCAGATTATGGTATCCATGGTTACACTTTATGCATTGAAAATTGTATCATGGTTTAACTGTTTACTATGCGCACACTATAAGTATCTTTCAATACCTAGCTAGACCGTGTGGTAACGTAGAAACATAGGGGCAACAGTACTAGTTCTGCAGAATGATTTTCTACTTGTCATGTGAGTATCACAGCTAGCTCTCCAAGAAGCAAAGATGGCTCTGGTCCCCAGGAAGGTGACCTGATTGTCTGCTTAACATCCCAACCAAACATGTTCCCAAGCCTAGACTATGTGGTAGGTGGGTACAAACATAGGGCCAACTGTTCTGAATGACTTTTTACTTGGGTCATGACTATCACAGGTTTGTGTATAGAAGATGATCGGGTGTTCAACAGTGTCACTGTAGTAGAAACACACTCCAAACAAGTCATTGAGTGACCCCAAAGCACTTTGTCATGACAACAGTCTTGCTGTAATGACTACTGTGGCTATAAAGTATGTTTTGCTACTAGTGGACTGGGGACTTGAGAGGCAGAAAGCTTGTCGTCTCCCCACGGGTATGGACACAGCGCACAAATGGAGTGCAGAAGTGTTGTGGATGATGGTCCCCATGTACTGGGTGTGTCTGGGGCAGGGCCAACGTCACTACTCCTGTGGCATATTAGCTAGTTGTATGTACTCCTGTGGCATATTAGCTAGTTGTATGTATATAGAAATGGTTGGAGGGGTGGATACCAACAATGTCACTGGAGTGGAGACACACTCCAAACCAGTCATTGAGTGACCCCAAAGCACTGTGTCATGACAATAGTCTTGCTGTCATGAGTACTGTGGCTATAGAGTGTATTTTGCTGGTAGTGGACTGGGGACTTGAGTGGCAGAAAGCTTGCCATCTCCCCATGGGTATGGACACAGCGCACAAATGGAGTGCAGAAGTGTTGTGGATGATGGTCCACATATCCTGGGTGTGTTTGGGGCAGGGCCAACATCACTACTCCTGTGGCATTTTAGCAGGGTGGAAGATTGTGGTTTGTATACAGGGTGTCCACGAATGAACGCAACGCTTTTGAACGAGAATAACTTTTGATAGGAGTAAGAAAAAAATCTCATATTTTGAAACTGAGTTGGTCGGTTTCCTCAAATTTTTTTACATCCATTTAATTAATACGTTATTAATCATGCTAATTAATTTTAATAAGCACAACAAATTAACTGATTTTGAAAGTTCGTATGTGTTCACATATCGATTGTGAAGCTTCGTTCAAAATATTGGATTTTTTTCACTAAAACTACGACCCACTACTTATTTCTCTTCGCGTACGCATGCGCACGTGACCTCGTCCCAAGACTTATTTCGTGATTAATAAGCAGTCTCAGTCACGTGATACAATTCGGAGGCGGATCTTTTTTAAAGCAATGTCCCTTTTCAAAAAGCAATGCCCCACCTCCTACGTGGGTGTTACGAGCTAATTACATGTTTACATCCAATGTGGTGCGCACCAATTAGCACAATCGTACAGACAGACACTACTACGGGTTGATAAGAATTTGACTTGCAATGCCATTCTGTGAGTTAGGAAACGGAGACGCACACGTGTATACACGCGTGTGTTATTACACACGCAAAAATCAAATCTAAAAAGATTACAGCTCTCTCGGAGCTAATTGCTTACAGCAGCATATCGCATCCAAGCAGCACACAGTACTAGTAATTTGTGCACATATTTGATTTGGTCTCTTAGCTAGCTACGTAGCTAAGATCCCGTGGAGCCAAACCAATGCTACGTATGGGTACTTTGTGTTATCACTTATGTGAAGTGCCATTTGATACTGTAAGGAAAGCCTCATGTCATACATATGTGAAGGGTCAGAGAGCATTCAAGCCTCCGTGCAGTAAAGTGATTAATTGTGCATGCTGTTGTATTTGCCTTGTAAATCTAATTAGGGGGTGCTTTCATTTATAATGTAACGTGAGCTTCTGGCTGTGAGTGCTATTAAGGTTAAAGGTAGTCTCTGCTTAAAAATACACCTGCAGGTTTAGATGATAGCAAAGGTTGCAGCTTTAAAGAAAAGTGGGTACGAGCCTTATTTCTAGTTCCAGATCATAGTGTGTGCTGTTGCTTAATTATGTGTCACCACCGATCTCTTTAACAAATTCTCGTAGTTATGTTAGACTTTATTCAAAGCTAATGTTGCAAGCCTCCAGATAATTGGTTTTTCTAAAGAGAAGGTGTGCGTTTCTTTCAATATTCATCCCAGATCTTATCTTGTTGCTGCTTGTGTATGGATGGCTCTCTTCTTTTTAAACAGGCAGTTGTGATATGAGTGGGTGCTTTTGTTAAAAATAGCCAGCTAATAACGTTACAAGCCACCGGACAGGTTTTCAATGATTGGATTTAAGATCAGTGTCACTGTATCCCATTGCGAGCCTGTTAGCTAGTTCCCAGATCAGGGTGTGCCTAAATTGGGATTAGATGAATTTTGAAGACAGCTGTTTTAGATGAGGTGTGCTTGCATCATGTTCGGAGCCTTTCTAGCTGTGTTAACTGTGGCCTTTGCATATAGACTCTCTGGTTTTTCTTTATGTGAGGGTGTGCTTAACTGTCTAATGTTGACCAGTAAGGATTGGGTAGGGTTGTAGCTAGTTTCCAGATCATAATGTGCTTTAGTCTTTTAATGAGTCATGTTTCTATGTTAGGGGCCAATGCTTTCATTTAAGAGTATCAGCTAATGTGTAAAGCCTCGAGCTATGTTTTAGATACGCAAATAGTGCCGTTAGAGAATTTGAGCTTTAATTTCAATTCATAAAGCTATGAGTTTCTTAGCAGATCACAATCACTGTATGTCTTAAAGTGAGCATCATGTTTTGGGCCTTGCTGTTAGCTACATGTAGTTCCCAGTTTATGATGTACGTTGCTGTTGCTTATGTATCAGCCTTAGGAGACTCCTGTTGTGGTGTAGCAAGCTTACAGCTAGGTTTTAGATGGTTAGATGTACGTGTGGTGCCATGTCTTAAGAGTAGTCTCTGCTTTAAGAGACTCAAGTGTAATGTGTGCCTAGAAAGCTTTGTGTTCTTGAAAATGTTTGTTAAAGCTACAAATTACACCTGTAGGAACTTGAGATTACTGGAAAGATGACTGGTTTAAGAGAGTGCATGTGCTAAGTATCGGTACTCCTGAGGGTGTCCATTAGTTTCATACCATCCAGTAATGTATTTGCACACAAAATGATTGTGCATGCTGTTGAAGTACGTGTTTTCTTTAGAGAGGTGTGTTTGTGATTGAGCCTTGTGGCTAGCATAGTTTGGTGTTGCATATGTATTACTCTCTGATTTAAGTGAAGTCCTCATGTTTTTATTCATGCTGTTTCATAGGAAACTGCCATGTTAAGAGAACCGGGTAATGCATCATTGTTGCACGTTCCCAGGTCATAGTGGACCAACATGAATGTTTTTTTTTTTTTTTGGGGGGGGGGGGGGGGGTTCTTTGCTTTTAATACTTCTCCATTAAATTAACAATTGTGAATGGTGTTGAGGTATGTAAACAGCTGTGATAAATGAGGTGTGCTTTAAAATGGAAAATATAATGATGTGAGCTTTAATAGCTTTTACCTGTGTGTTATTTTAAAAGTACATGTCATTGGTTCTAGGTACAAGTGACATAGTCTCTGCTTAGAAATATACCTGTATTAAAGAAGGGTGTGCTTTGCATCATGGATCTGATAACTCAGATGAGCCTGCTGTGATTTGGGGGAGTGCTTTCATTACAAATATCAGCTAGGTTCCCAATGCTTGGATTTAAGAGCGGTGTCATTTTAGTTCCTTGGTCTAAATTGGGATTTTAGGACAGGTTTGCTTGCAACAAGTTGCTTCTTTATAGCTATTTTTTCCCGCATCATAATGTGTGCTAACTGCTGCTTCTGGAAATAGACTCCCTGCATTAAGGGTTACTTCTTGTGAGGGTGTGCTTAACTGTCTAATGTTGCAACCCATTAGATGATATTGAGTAGAGATGAGTCCATTGATCTTTTATCAGTGCTCACCTACGCTAGTTCTGTGTACTGATTCGAATTTAGGGAAGGGCTCTCTCGTACATGTATTTAAGTGAGTCATCATTTTTAATGCTAGGAGCCGATGCTTTTATTTTAGAGCATCAGCTCATTTGTCAAGCCAGCTATGTTTTGGATGGGAAGAGTGCTGTTTTTTAGGATAATAAAGTTATGAATCTTATAGCTAGTTACCAGATCACAAATGGTGCTGTTGTTTAAAGCATGGGTAGGCTCTCATCTCTAGGAGACACCGTGATGTGGATTTAAGAGTGGTGTTGTTTTGCCACATTGTGAGCAATTGTGTGTCGAATTAGTGGTAGAATCATTGCTTTAAGAGACTCCTAGGAAAAGCTCTATGTTATAAATGAGGGAGTGCTTTAATTCAAAATGTAATAGTATAAGCTTCTTTGTTATTGCACTAAAAGTAAAAACTTTGCTGTTTTAAGTACTTGCATTGCGATGTGAGCCTCTAGTTCCAGGTCATAGTGTGTAATTGTTGTTCATTAATTATGTTAACTCTTTACTTTTTAAGGTGTTCTAAAGCTTACGACCTCCAGTAAGGTTTAAAATGTTTGGGAAGTCAGCTGTACGTCTTAAGAGAGCATCATGTTTTGAGCCTAGCTGTTAGCAACATGTCTACAGATCTTAGATTGTAATATGTGCCGTTGCTTGGTATGAGCTTTAGGAGACTCCTGTTGAGATGTGAAGGAGTGATTTCATTTAAAAGTATCCAGGTTTTAGAAGTTCAAATGAAAGTTTGGTGCATGTCTTTGACAGTTGTTGTGACCCTTTTAGCTTGTATTTTTAGCCCGGGTGTTTATTAGAAAAACCTTGTTTTTGTGTTAAATGATTCATTCTGTAGGAACTTTAGATTATTGGAAACATTATTGGTTTAAGAGAGGGACGTTGTGAGCTACTTATCTAAGTTCCCACTGACATTGTGCATGTGCTAAGTATCAGTACTGTGTCGTTACGTGAGTGTGTGCTTTTAGTAAAGTAATGATTGTTAAGGTATGTAAACCACTGTGTTAAATGAGGTGTGCTTTCATTGAAAATGTAACAATCTGAGCTTCTATCTGTGTGCTATTAAAAGTACATGTAGTCTCTGCTTAAAAATACACCTGTATATGCTGGGGAGTGTTTGAAAGGTGTGCGTTGCATCATGAGTCTGACAACTCAGACAAGCCTGTTGTGATTTGGGGGAGTACTTTCATTACAAAATATCACAAGTCACCAGCTACAGGTTCCATAGCCTGAATTTAAGAGCAGTGTCATTGTAGTTCCCGGGTCTATAAGTTGGGGTTTCAATGAAGAGAACTGTTTTAGGACAGGTTTGCTTGCAACAAATTGTGAGTTTTTAAACTTAAATATAGCTATTTTCGTATCATAATGTGTTCTAACTGGTGCTTATGGATATAGACCCTCTGCTTTAAGTGTTACTTTTAGTGAGGATGTGTTAGCTGTCTAATGCATTAGGTGATTGAGTACATATGAATCCATCGATCCTATTTAAGCACCTAAACTTGTGCTGAGATTATAATGTGTACTGGTTTTAGCCGCTGTCTCATACACGCATTTAAGTTTTTTAATGCTTTCAGTCGATGCTTTTATGTTAGAGCCTTAGCTCATCTGTCAAGCCTCCAGCTATGTCGTGGAACAACAAGTGCTGTTTATAAGATAGGTTGTGCTTAATCAAGTTATGAGTCATATAGCTAACAATCTGTGGTGCTGCTTTTTAAGCGTGCCTGTTGTGATTAGTGTTGCAAGTGCATTTGTGATGCTTGGATTTAAGAGTGATGTAATAACACCATGTTGTGAGCAATTGTGTGCCAAACTAGTGATAGAATCACTGCTTTATGAGACTGCACGGAAAAGCTCTATGTTAAATGAGGGAATGCTTTCATTCATTATTTGTTTTTTTTTTAATAGTTGTAATTCCAGATCAATGTGTGTAAGTGTTGTTCTTTAATTATGCATGCATGGTGACCCCTTGCTTTAACAGTCACCTGTTGTTATGTTGAGGTGTTCTAAAGCTTACGGTCTCCCGCAAGGTTTAAAATGTTTGGAAAGTCAGCTGTATGCTATAAGAGAGCATCAAGTTTTGAGCCTACTGTAATGTGAGGGAGTGCTTACATTTCAAAGCATCTAGTGGTCTTGCAGGTTTGGATGATTGGTTTTAAGAAAGTATGTTTCTTTTTGTTGTGATTTCAGTTCATGTGTTTGTTAAAAAGCTATTTTGATGTAATATTTGCTTAGAAAAACTGCAATTGTGGCCAGACTAAGTTTCATGCTATTGGGTATTCAAAAAGTGTTTATGAACTCATGTTAGGTCAGAACATGTGCAATAGCATCCTTTGATGTTACGTTGCCAGCGCAGTATAGACTCGGATAGAGAAGAATGCTGTTTCTAAAAGAGAGGTGTGCTCTGCATCATTGTTAGATCACATTGTGTGTTGTTGCTTATGCATGGTACATGATTCTAAGGGAACCTGTTGTAAAGTGTTCACGTGCTTAACATGAAATAAAACCTCCAGGTCTAGATTTTTGGATGATGGAAATTATTGTCCTACATGTATTAGAGGTGGTTAATTTATTTCAATGTTGTTTTTTGTGAGCTTCTAGTTATGCATAGTCTGCTCAAAAGATTACTGCATAACACGATACTTGCAATATGCACGTACAACAAGTACACACTATACATTGTCACTTTAATTATAAATGCCCAACGGAAGTCCTTGAATTTCTATAAGTTTTCTATCATTTTCCACTATTTTTAATGTGGCATTGTGCACCATCCTAGCTGGGATGGCTTGGATTGCATTCTGAATTGCCATTCTCAATTCCCTCAATGTGTCCAACTGTTGTCCGTAGACTTGATCCCTACGATAAGTCCAGCATGACTGCATCAAGGAAATCCTCAGCCCACTTTACCCTCTTGGCAGCATCAGGTGCTTTTAAAGCCTGCACTGCAGGAGGATGGTATGCCTTCATGTGGAGGTCCTTCTTCAACATCTTCTGTGTGCTTGACCTCTTGAGCCTTGTGTGCGCTTGAATGCGCCGTGTACTGACATGGGATTCCTCAGTATGCACTGAGCAAGGATGTTAACGTTGGCTTGCACTCTAACAGACTTCTTCCTTCGAATCAACAATAACAAATATTGATTGGTCCCAATTTGGTCGTTGCAATTGAATTTGTGAATTAGCGGAAGTAGCGATTTTCAGAGCATGCCGCTAGTGGGCAATCATTGGCAGCTATTTTCGCTAACAAAAATTTCCTGCTCACGTCCGCTAGATTCGCTAGTAGACGCCGCTATGTCGCAGCTCTGCAACTGGTATGTATGTGTATTTGTGAGTCATGGTGACTTCTGTTCAAATCTGTGATGTGTGCTAAGTCTAATCAGTTTTAAAACCAACGTTGTTCATTAAGAAAGAGAGTGAGCAGTTTCACCTACATCAGGACTACTCTTTAGCACTTAAACTGGGCATGACTTGTAAACTAATTCTCAGATCTAAATGTAATGTTGAGATGATCTTCAAGTGTCAGTGAATTCTGACTTGGTTGTTTCATGCAAATTTATACCGTTTGTAAAAAAAATATTTGGTGTTGTAGGTGGGTGTACTGTTGAGTAGCTTTGATAAACATTCACATACTTCCCTGTTAGAGCTTAGTATTTTAATACTAGTCATTTGCGTGTTTCCAAAGTATTATTTTCATGCAATGGAAGCAATCTGCTTAAATGCCTGTTTGTCACTAAAGAGCATGTCATTTTGTCATGGAAAGATGAGCCAATTACTTCACTCACAAAATATAGCTGTTAAAAACCCATGTTTGGTACTTTTGTTACTCTCTACTGTGTGGTTGTCCAATCCAAAATACTCACCCAGTAAGGTTACCCTACCCATCACCTAAATACTGATGCAACACTGGAAAATACCTAGTAACCTGATTAAACTTCAGGCTACCAAATATGTTTTACCCATCACATTCTCGCAGCAACAGGGCAATACATTTTTAATTCACACCAGCTAGTAACCTCTCTTCCAGCAGTTGTTTGAACAAATACAATATTTATCCTCCAGGGATACTCAAGGATTTTGAACCAACACACACATATCACATACCAACAACCTAAATACGTAATACTTTGCCATGGTTTGAATGTAATTGATCATAATCCCACTTAAATGTACACTCTTACTAGTGCCTTAAAAGAACAAACCCACTTCATACATGCATGCATGCAGCTACGCAAATTTACATGCCATATCAAAACACCTACCATATTGTCACACCCCACCCAGATATCAAATAATTTCTGAATAACCATAACATTACATCCTAACACACACACTCAAACACAAAAACACAAACAACACACACCCATGCACCCACACATCACACAAATGCGTACACATACACATACACACATACACACAAACAAAAACACACACAATCACACACACACAATCACACACAAACAAAAAAACAATGGATACTCCAAAAACTCAAGGCTTTCGAACCAACATACACGTCACATACCAACAACCTAAATGTAATACGTATATACTCTGTCATTATTTGAATGTAATCGTTTATAATCCCATTCCTGACTTAAACGTACACTCTTATTAGTGTCTGATGCAGTGTCTTAAGAACGAACCCACTTGATATGCATGCAGCTACGCAAATTCACACGCCATATTAATCATCTCAAAACACCTACCACATTGTCACACCCCATGCAATAAAATATTCTGAATAACCTTGAAATGTTACATCCTTACACACACATACACACACAAACACATACACACACACACACACAAACATACACACACACACACGCACACACACACACACACACACACACACACACACACAAACACGCTGTGGCTCAAGTTACCATCATGTTACAGAGGGTGCTTGCCAGAGGGTTAAATGCTCTACATTTGTGTATGTGAAGTGGATTTAGTACAAGGGCTTCATTGCTAATAAACAGTCCATGGCATACTTTCTAACCACAAGCTGACCCTTGCAATGCATTTCTTCTATGTTATTGTGTTAGGAAACTGACTTCCTTATCACAAACCACGCAGCAAATTTTCTGCCATGGAAAATATTTTTTCTGTTTGACATCGCATAACAATAGGATTAAATTATATTTCTTTATTACATGCAAGTATGATGTGACAGTGCACTACATGAGTGTACTACAGATTTACATATTATAAACAACATACAATGTCTATAGCATACTGTCCTCCCCCTCGGAGCACTACTTTATTATGCATGGTCCCTTGTGAGAGATGTTGTTTAAAGTGCAAAGTGTGCTCATTACAAAAGTTTTGTAGGAGCACGATTTGGCTGTTTTATAAAAGCATTATTTTGACTAAGGGCTAAGATTGGGACTGTGTTACATTTTCCGCTGTGGGGATGCAAAATAGTGTTTGTGGTATTTGTTAAAGCCTAGCTAGAGTATTTGTTCAGATGAGTGGATTGCCAGATATGATGTTCCTAGATAAGACTCTGACTGATACGCATTCGTTGTGATTTTTCAATGACTGTTGGGGGATAAAAACTTAGTGGCATTGCACTGAACATCTACACATTTTTGACGAACATGAAGGACCCTGAATTTTTTAAAAAATGCATGTAACATTTACATACAAAGATTGGGAAATTACATGTTGCCCTGTTAGTGAGGAAATTTTTTAAAGAACGCATTGCTGGAAAGTTACTTGCTGAATAACTTGTGGTATGTACACATGACACTGTAATGAGTACAGGACGTCCCAAAACATAGCTTTATTTTACACTATGATTGTGGTGTTGCCCTGTTGTTGTCGGTTATTATTAACATACAACCATAATTACAGTACTTGTCCCTCCCTGATCATGAAAGTGTGTGGATTTCAGACTTTTACTTGTGTTTTGCATTCCTTAATTGTTTGTGCACAGCTGTCTATAGTTACAGTGATAAATTGGAATGATATTGGCGTTGTAAACCTTTAAGATATTAAGTTTGGTGTTAGATATTGTCCTGTTGTATGTCAGTGCCATGGGTGATTGGATTACTATGGAAAGCATAACTAGAGATTTTTATAGATGAACTTTAGTGTAGCCTTGTGGTTTGTGAAATTGTGAAGGACAGTTGTTTATTTGGGAGTCTGTTGGTGTAATGGTATTGTGCGTCAGTGCTAATTCTTGGTAAAACTATTGAGGTTTTGCAAGGTGTGGTTATAACACACATTTTGCTGCTTGGCACATGAATTTCTGTACAGGCAAATTGTATGCCATTTTAATACTTGCACATGATGGGAAATTTACTGTACATTAGTTGTTATGGAAAACCAAAATTGTCTTGCTTGTGGGTTACAAACCCCACTACACCAGACACCTGTAAGAATAAGCATGTGAGTCCACATTGGAATATGTAAATTTTCTGGACTGCCGTCATTTGGCTTGAGAATGTAGTAGGGGTTACATTTGTTGGGTTTTGAAAAGTATAGTTCTTTTGAAAAGCCTTATGTAGATTTTTAGAAGGCACTTCATCTGACACCTTTAAATGTATGTATATGAGTCAAAAGTTGAAGGTTTGAAATGGAATTTAACATGGGTATAGACTGGATTGCCAGCCCTATCGTTATGTGAATTATTCAGAATGCCGTTTTAGTCGAATAAGGCCTTTACTTTTCTTTCCTGAATCTATCATGTTAGTATAATTATTGTAGAGAGTTAACCTAAATCAGAGTACAATGAGGATAAGATTGAAATTGACTTAAGTCTGAGAGGTCTATACTGTGAGGATATCATGGGAGTTTGTGTGCCTGACTACTTTTGAAACAGCTGAAAATGACATACAAATGTGTCTACCGGTATGAAATAAAATATGCATCTGACATGCATTAGCATATGAATTGCTTTACGCACTCCTCCAGACCCCCGAGGCTGTACATGCGTGTTCAGGATCTCCCTGAAAGTGTGTAGAAATAGGATTCCTGTTATTTGATACTACCTACATACACTGCTATGCAGAGTGTGCGCACGCCATGGTATGCAGATACATATCCAGACATGCACGTGTGCGGACCAATATACATACTCATACCTAGATATATGAATGTCCAGAGCAGTGTGCAGATGCATATTGTTGGGGCTAAGTATCGGGTGCGTACCTCACCCATATCGCGAGCAGTGGCGGATCCAGGAATTGGGAGGGGGGGGGGGGGCACCGGCGAGGGTGTGGCAAGGGGTGTGGCGAAGTAGTAGGCGGGGCCGGCCCGGGGAGGGTGCGGGAGGGGGGCACCCCTCCCGCCCAGCTAGGGGGTGTGGGGGAGCGCTGTAAGCTCCCCCACCGGGGTCTGGGGCGGAGCCCCAGAAGCCAACGCTTTTTGCGTAGAAAACCCCCCAAAAAGTACGCTAAAAATGTAATTACTGATCGAGGCTGGGGAGCGACAGATCAAGAGCTCAGCCGCTATATGTTCAATGCGCCGATGCATCGCCGTTGATAGTACATGTCCTGAAGTTGAACTCACCGTTTATTCGTTTAGAAAATATTGAAATGCTACCTTTTTCATATGGTCACATGACGCGTGGGCGTTAATTGCCAGTGGCGGATACAGGGGGGGGCAAACCCGGCCTATGCCCCCCCTAACTAATAAGGATACGCCTCCTGTCCATTGTAATGAATTTAATTACATGTCATCAGCGCCGCACTGTCTTAGCTCTTGCAGGCGCTAGACCTGTCGTACGTGCTAAGTATCACCCCTGACACGTGGCACTTTTTCTATTGTGCTTCTGAGCGTTCAGTTTGTACATTCGTTCAGCGTTCAGTTCGTACATTGCGAATTTCAATTTCAATTGCCGTCAGGAAAGTAGTAGATTTGCGGAGTCCGCCGTCATCCGGATCCCATGGCTAAGCGTCAGCTGACCATTGCTGAAGTGTTTGCGGCGAGCAAAAAGTGTATGTGCCAATGAATCATTAATCATACGAGTGAGACTTTACTATGTTTTGTAGTGAAGAAAGCAGAGTCCACTCTTGAGTGCCTAACCCTAAAAACACCAGTGGCTAGGGTTTTGGAGCGGAGATGATGGTGCTTACTGCGCTTTCCCAGACAGTTCGGAGGGGCACGCCCCCATTCCCATCCCTAGCTATATGCAGGGTTGCCGAAAGTCAGTCAGGCCGGGGTCCGGCCTGTGACCAGCCGGTCTGACAGCCCCGGCCTGTCAGATCGGCCTGCCAGGTCGATATTAATAATACATTCATATAATTTGATCGCTTACATGTAGATTGTATGAATGGCCTTGAATGTTGTTCAGACTCATTTGTGCTGCGCACGAATCCACTTCAGGTACTCCACTTTTATCAGATGTGCTTCCTCCAACCCCGATCTTTGCATACATAATCCAGACGAATTCGTAATTACCGTAGAGTATTGGCGCCCCCCCCCCCCCCCCCCCCCTCCAAAAAAAAAAAAAGGTCCCGTGTTTAAACGAGCGTATTGACGTAATCATGAACGCAGCTGCGTGAGCTGCGTGCCATACTTTAAACTCCTGCTGGAGTGCCAGTTCTTTCCTGAAATGTTTAAACGGGTACGCGGAAGTTTTAAAGATTACGTCGATATACGTTTGTTTCCCACTAAGTAGAAAACAAAACACTAACTCTACTTCCATTGTTTGGTCGCATTTCAAGGTATACAGAGTCTATATATCTTTCATATAAAAGAACTCTAGCTGCTAAAAGCTAAAAAGCCCCCACTTGAACAGTATTTTACAATGAAGGTTCCCCCATTATCTGTGTCATGCACCACTCACATTTTATGTCATCTGTTGATCACAACTCCATGCATGAGTTGCACTTGCAACCTTATTCATGTAAGTACATGTACATTTTTGGTAATGACAACGTGAGTTTCTCATTCTCGTGCACAACTGACCATGCTAAAGAACTCCATTATTCGCATGACTTCTCTAATGCATCATGTACATGTTAATCACTTGGAACAGGAATCTATAACCCACATCAATGAAGCTGTCCAGTACATCCCCCACCCCCATCCCCAACCCCACCTCATTCACCTCCATGGGGAGGTACCGCACTTAATAAGCTCAATGAATAATTAACGTAGCTTAGGTCAAAGTTCAATTACAACCCCATCGCATTCCAACACGTTCTTTTGTTCAGATCACGTACTGGGACACTACCATAGGGTACATGCAGTACTTTTGATATGGTCCCCCACAGCACCAAACACCAGATGCTGCTCCAAGCGAGTCGCCCTGAATGTGGGTAGTATTTCCGCCCACATTCTCGTAACGTAATACGTGATTATTTTGTATAGAACCAATTGAACCAATTTGCAGGACTATAGGCATGTTACCAGTCGCTATGGCTATTTCAATATTAGATGGATTCCGCGAGGCTATAATTATGCCGTATATTGCGATGATCGATGAATTATGTAATGCGGAGCTCAAAGTGCATGATGCAGAGAGTTGTTCGAAAGCCTATTGTCTTCGCTGGCATCGTGGCCCTTGTTATTGTGGTGCTATATTTCAATCCATCATCTCCTACAACTATACGCCTTGAAGCCAAGAATTCAAAGTATAAGTCCGAACAAGCGTGGAAGATATTTCACAATGCGCTGAACCGGTACAAGGATCTTCACAAGCGTGGGATCAAGTGCCTTCAGTCCTCCGAACGCAATAACGTGAAGACTCTTACGTGGGTTTTCAGTCGCAAAACATGCAACTGTGGATTAGGCGACCAACTACTTAAGATTCAGTTTTTCTTTCTACTAGCCCTGATGTCCGACCGGGTCTTCACAATTACTTGGGACGTGGATCTGCGCCACAAGACCGGAGATATTGAGCATAACGAAATCAACTGGGACGTTTTCAACACAAGTGTAGGAAATTCAATAATGTGCGGTTCTCACAAGTCCGACTCACTGTGCAACCACAACGAATACGCATCTACGTCCTTATTTGGTTTCGGGTGGACCGAGAGCGAGTACGAGCGATTTGGAGAAGCTCTATTTGGGCAGGAGAAGCAGATCACCGTTTTGGCAAATGTGTTTGTGAGCGCCATGTTTATCGGCGACAAATCGCTGATGAGAACGGGGAAGATGATTGAAGAAGGCTTCCAAACCCTGGGGGTGAGCTCCATTTTAGACGCGGACAGGTACCAAGGAGTTCACTTCACTCACGGCTCGCCCTGGTACGCGATGCTGCAAGCCGTAGGGTTAACAAAGGTATTGGGCATATTACCGATGAATAACGGACATGTCCTGGCCAGTGAGTCGTGGGTGCAGCTCAATCACATCCTGTTTAATTATCTTTTCAAATTCCCTACTGGATTAACGACACGAGTAGAGGAAATCAAGAAATCGTTGGGGATTGATCGGCAATCCTATGTAGCGGTGCATCTGAGAACTGGATTCGAAGGTTCCCCACAAGTTGACAGTTTGGGAACACGTTTGCTATTCAGGAATTGGAAATTTTTTGACCAATCAGCGTGGTCTTGCATTCTAGCTTATTCCATTCAGGTAGCAGACAATTTCGTTGGTCCAAATACTCC
This sequence comes from Spongilla lacustris, assembly GCA_949361645.1. Classification (NCBI taxonomy): domain Eukaryota; kingdom Metazoa; phylum Porifera; class Demospongiae; order Spongillida; family Spongillidae; genus Spongilla; species Spongilla lacustris. The sequence continues at coordinate 4,292,204 of OX442417.1, read as the reverse complement.
TATCTAGGGTGTGTAACCTCCCCTGAAAAATGAAAATCGATTTTTCCGAATACTTTTAAAACACTAATCGATTTTTCAGGTTTTTCTGGATCAGAAAATCGATTTTTCCGAATACTTAAAAAAAGAAAATCGATTTTTCCGAATAGGTTTTAACAATTTGCCAGCCGAATACCTAGGTTATTCAGGTTTTTCGCTCACTGAGCCACCTAAATGTACACATCTCACCAGATACCCTCCTACAGCTAAACCATAACACCAGATGCCCTCAGCATACACACACCTACCCCCATTATACCAGTGCCCTCATGAGGCACACCCTACCCCCATCACATCAGTGCCCTCATGAGGCACACCTACCCCCATCACACCAGTGCCCTCATGAGGCACACCCTACCCCCATCACACCAGTGCCCTCATGAGGCACACAAACACACCTCCCCCGACACACCAGAAGCCCTCATGAGGCACACAAACACAGCTACCCCCATCACACCAGACACCTTCATACAACTACCCACATTACACCAGATCAGAACAGCATGTATCCATAGCTACCCACATCACACCAGATGCACTCAGCACACTACTACAGCTACTTACATACGCCTAAATCGCTTGGCCTACCGACATACCTGTCCTGACATAAGTTAGCGTGGCCACGCTGAGGTCTACCTACAGATGTACACTGTCACATTGTACCCGATGCCAAAAGGGTAGAACCACAGATGCACCACCGGCCATGCAGCCTCCATTTCACCATAGCAAATACTAGTAGGCCTAAGTACGATCGCGGCAATATCAGCTCAGAGAGATTGATGCAAGAAACCAGCTAGTTCGAAATGCACTAAGCGAACTAACTTTGATTTGTAACTGGAGCTGTCCGTCGTCATGACTCGTGAAGAGGGAGGAGATCTGTTGGCTATAGTTCGAATTACTGCCCGTACATGTAAAGTGCATATGATCTCGTCCCCACGTAGTATATAGTAATAACAACAGTGACGTGATACAATATTTAACGTTACGTTTCAAATTAGATGTTGTACTTCACGGCTGTTTCAGGCCCATTCAACGTTGGACACTAAGACCTACGCCCTGAAATATTGAAACGATTACATCATCAAACATGACCTCAACAAGGACTTTGTATCTTCGAGCTATATAAGGACTGCACTTGTAGTCCCGCCATTTAAAAGCCATTTTAGCGTACACATACCATTTTTCTATCCTTCGTGTGAATTGCAAGGCACAACTCTGTACCGTCTGTTAGCTATAGCGCTCGCCACGAGAGTACCGCGATTAGATATCCTTCACAAAGATCGGAACACTAGACTACCGCCAATTTTCCTGGATGAAAACAAGACGTGGATAAATGGTGGAGAGCGGAGGCTACCTTGAAAGCCAAACAACTAAGTGCGGCCTGCAGAAATGACAGCGCTACAAGTCATCAAACATAGGTGATTTGACTCATATTAAAAGTGATTTTTCATACCATGTATAGCATAGGTGATACATATTTGCGTCTTTTTGTTACTACTGGTATTGCTGCGATATTTTGTGATATTCCTACATTACACACTGGTAATACTGCAACTTTTCCTGTATTGATGCATATGTCCTTGGCTGCCGGTGCATTGAATTTGACATGTATATGGATTTGCTCCTTGTTTTCCAAGGAGACCAAATCCAACATACATTGTGGTCGTCAAGAAAATGCATTAATACTGGGATAGTGGCTTTGGGAAATAACATGTGTGTGTGTGTGTGTGTGTGTGTGTGTGTGTGTGTGTGTGTGTGTGTGTGTGTGTGTGTGTATGTGTGTGTGTGTGTATGTGTGTGTGTATGTGTGTGTATGTGTGTGTGTGTATGTGTGTGTGTGTGTGTGTGTGTGAATGTCTTATGACTTCTCTGTATGTGATGTCATCCTGTCAGTGATAATCATGTGCACGTGCTCTTCCTTGTGTTGGACAGGTTCTAAGGACTTGTTGATGACATGCGTCTCAGGACATCTACCATCTCCTCTCCTCAGTAGGAGATGGTGTGCCTAGATGTCCCTGGAACAGGCTGCAAAATGGATGAATATATTGCCTGAGATGTTCAATCCCAAGGTGGAAGCAGGGTTATGATGCAGCTGTGCTGTGTCATAACAACAGGGACACTGTACCTCTGCTGACACACTGTGCAGGGGCAGGTTGAGAACGTTCAGGCACAGAGATCTGACAAATTCAAAACAGCGCTTACAGCGGGTAGGGGGTAAATGATGTCAGTGTACTAGCACCACCATCTTTAGCTGTGTGAATGATATTGGATGGCCTTCCCACTTGCTGAGTGGATATGAAGTGTTCATACCTTATATATGTATGAATTTAAATACATTTTAATTTGAATGCCATCATATTGGGTCCGGGTGCAAACATCTCACCATGCAAGATTAACTCCTATGTGTTTGCCACTGAAATGCAGTCACACATGGTACAGCTGCCTTTTAAAGGGAATCCTTGCAGGAGCTACAAAAGCTTTGTGGGTACACCATTGCATCCTCCTCAGTTCAAAATGCCATACCAAACACCTTCTGCAAGGCCTGAGTATATGCCTCACACTGTTATGTGGTGTCTTTTTAGTTTCCCCTTCAGTCATGCACCCTCTGCAGTGCAACTGACCTTGGTGGTGGTGGGAATCCATTCAACCTATACAACTCCGCATCATTATTCATAGAAAACTAGCAGACTGTTTAGGCCGAAAAGTGCCGGCCGCACTTAGTTAATGACATACACCTTTCACCTGAAGTGTTAACATTGCCTCTATGTCGAATTTACCAGTGGGAAAATTGGCGGCTCGATGCAACTCGCGCTTTTTTAACACATGCTCGAGATGACGTAACGGCGTATGCTTATGAAAACGAGGCCAGTGTATTATTGGAAAGCGTAGTATTAATAGTTCACATGTGTGTATTATAGAGAAATGATTGCTGGTACTAATGCATCAGCGTATAATAGCACCAGGTGTAAGCTTCAAGCAAGCCATGCTGTTAAACATTGCATAGCGATAATGAGGCTATCCGCCATCATTTGTAAATCATATACCGTAACGCTCTAATTATCAAACTAATTGTCCAGCTCGAAACAGCCGTGACTTGTAATATCGTAAACGCGTATCTGGATATCGTCATAAAAAGGTATTCGAATAATGGGCGAATTGTCGATGGGGACGACGAATACCTAAGTACCTCCGAATGGAGATTCACAAACCGGTTATTTCGAATAGAACAAATCCAATAATCGATTTTTCCGAGTAATGCTAAATTACTATTCGAACGGATAGGTTTTTGCGAATATCCGAATAACCCGAATAACCTGATAACCGGTTACACACCCTATTTAGTGTGCATGCATATGTAATTATCAACTTTTTCAGATGGGATGGAACATCATAGTGTGAATGAAGAAGGTGACGATGACAAAGAAAGTGGAAGCACTAGTTCTATGATTTCTTGTTGGTGCCTGAGTATGAAAATCCTCGTCCTGACCCTGATGACCTTAATGCTCTGAAGTGGGGAAGAGAACATTACATCAAATATTTCCCACGTAATTTTCTGAAGGGAGAAGCAGACAAAGTGTGTGCAACACATGTAACTTCAGCTCCATCACCATTACACATGAAGCCAATCACCATTTACCAGAACATATATTACACAAGTGGTGAAGAAGATGGAGGTACTGGTACATGTGCTTGAATCATGTATGCGGGAAATTTTACAATATAAATAATACATTTACTTACAGCCACTAATTTATGCAATGGATTATAACTGGAAGGTGTACATGTGTATGCCACAATTTTCAAATGACACCTGCAGAATCAAGCATTGAGAAAATATAAGAAAATCCATATTGGCCTCTAGAAAAATGCGGTGATATATATATATACACCTTTATGCTACACCTCACTGATACAAGTATGTACTGTTGGTGCACGAGATTGACCTCAACCTTGGGAAGTTCAGGATGATGTGGGAAAAGGGCATAATGACACTTTCCCAACTCAGTAAATTTATCTTGTGGCCAGAAGTAAATAATTTGAAATGCATTATTTCTTTAAAGTGATTTCTCTTCCCCTATGTAGATAATCAGCAGCTGTTATCATGGATAGGTAATTAATAACCTGAGATGAGGCGAAAATGTGCTATTTGAACCAAACACTATACCCAAGTACTTTTTACATGTACACATGTCTTGATTTACACAGTCGTGTAGTATTCTGATGTCAGAAATTACAAGTAACTATGCTTACGTATTTGAAAAAACCTAAGTATCATGCAGTATGTTATGCGGGCTTCTTATTCAAAACTCAGCCATCAACTATTATTACTTTTTATTGACATCAAATGGTGTATACAAATCCTACATTCCCAATTAAATTTTTATATTTTTGCAATAGTATTTATAGAAAAAATTATAATTACAATTACATATATGCACCACTTGAAAAACATGCCAAAATCAAAAAAGGTAAACTCCCACCCTCAGACCTGAAAAAGCCTGAACGTGAAAGTAAAGCTCGAGCATTTGCTCTCACCAGTGTTAGATTGAGACGTTGGTAGATGGCAGTGATGACCTTGGATTTGCTACGCTGCAACTGGATGGCCAGACGGGATGCTAGCCGAGAAATGGTGAACTTACCCCAGCAACCATAAGTCTCAACTGCTAAGGGTATACAAACCCATCCGAGCTCTGCACACTTATGATGGTATCGTAATTTCTTATTACTGAGGATCTGGTGCAACCATTAAATACGAAGTACTGAAATGACTTTACACATTCACCAAATGCACAATTGTAAATCATACTTTAATGATCATAATTAATAACTGGCAGAAGCAGCAGAATTTCAACTGAATATACATTGTATACATGAGTAGCGACTGAGCAGGAGCGTAAATTATTTTGGCTTAATGCATTCGAAGCAGCCATGCATTATGCTTTGGCATAATTGATGCTTCCAGCCGTTGGGAAAGTATACATGTAGATTCCATCGTTGACGCTCCTGGATCAACTTGGCTCTTGACATTACACGTTCTGAAGCCCAGCTGCCCAAGGGCCAAAACTGCATGAGAAGCTGGAATAGCGAGGTACTTCCGTGCAAGTATTGCAATAGTAGGGAATTGTGAGTTTATGATGGACCAGAAGAATTGCCGATCGACATAGCGGCGCGGAGGCAAAATCAAGTTGCATGCCGCGTATCAATTAATTAAACACCGAATAATTTATAATTAATTGGCCTGACAGGTCGGCCTATCAGACCAGGCAGTCAGGCCAGCCGGCCTCAGGCCCGACTCCTGGTTGGCCTACGCACCAGGCTCTATTTTCCACCCCGGCCCGTAATTTTAATACATGTGGAAAAAGCTTAATGCCGTCTATCGGAACCTACGCTAGCAGGCGCTGATCCAGGAATTTAGGAGGGGGGGTGGCTGGACCCGGGGTGGTAAAAGGGGGTGGGTGCGGGAGGGGGATGTGCCCCCTCCCGCGCAAAGCGCGGAAGTTTTTTTTACTGGCGGTAGATATCTTATGCATGAAAAAGTGTTTTCTTTAGGACAGGTGCACTCATCGTATCAGATTTTTCACTGAGTTCATTTTGCCTGCTTTCCGTCAAAGATGTTGAAGTGCAAGTCCTTATTGGACTTTTTCAAGTTCAACTCGGAAAGTGAAATACTCAAAGGTACTGATCACAGCGTGTCATCAGTATCTGGCCTACCAGTTACTTGTGTATCCTACGAGTCCGAACCTATGGATGATGATGCCGATACAGATTCTGATCTGGAAGCAGTATACATGTATATCTCAATCAGCATCTAAATGACAGGTGTAAAACCTCCTCGGCTGAACTTCCTAACACTGATCCACTGATCATGCAGACATGAGGAGCAGTCAGAGGAATAGCATCCTGCTCAGGATGTCTGTACAAGATGCAATCTGACAGTCAAGAACATGAAATGATAATGAAATACATGTATATCAGTACTGATATCTGAGCAAGACAGGCTTGCAGATGCTGTTTTAATTTTAAAATACTGTATGATTTAGTGTTGCTGGAGTAAGGAAAAGGAAACAGGCTAAATTTCAGAGACGTTGGCTTCAAGATTATAAATGGCTCTAACATGAAGGATGTCTCAAGAAGGTATCAATACTGTGGCTGTCCATTCACAAATCCTGTAGGATTTAGCTATATGTATGCACAATCAACTGATCGTAAATGAGAATCTATCTTGCAGGAATATTTTTCAAGTAATTTCTCGGACCTATTATGGTTTGTAAATGGTGAGTACACAAAAGCACCTAAACTACTCTTTTCGCTTTGAGACAGAAAATAAATGCATGGCAGGCACCAAGCAATGCAAAGAATTTTAGATTGAATTTTGAAGTTTTCCTTATTTAGGAGTATCAATCATTCACACAAATGCACCATAGAAAGTTGTGTAGTGAATCAGTGTTGTATGAATAAATCACAACTTTCATATGATGTTTTTGTGTAAATGATTGACATATTTGGTAACTTAGTATTATCATGCAGTTTAAAGATGTGTACTGGTAACTATATGCTTACATTGATTTTTCTTTTGTGCTATGTACTAGTCACAATTTTTATGCATGTATCAAAATAAACATCTGATCATAAAAAAATACAAACAAAGCGTCATGACCTTTTTTTCGCTGTTGAACAGAAAAGCTATTAGCCCTCAAACAGAAATTGCTGATAGTTCTCAATCAGTATGTTAGTATTCGTAAATAATTATTTGAGGAAGGGGGGGGGGGGGGGGGGGGGGGGGGGGGGGGGTGGCTAGCCACCCTATCCACCCTCTCTGGATCAGCCCCTGGCTAGTTGGTTCCATATACGTGTAAGCTTTGTGCTGCACCATGGATATCATAAAAAACCGCGACCATACAATGTTGTTTATCTCTTTGTTGCAATCGAACTAGAATGGAAGGACGATCATTTACACGTTTTGCCAAACACTTTACTTTAAAGAACAAAGAAACTCGTAATTCTCGTTCCCAGTCAATTTGACAATTCCATGTGCGCAACTGTAACAGGATCTATATACGCATCTCTTATTTCCAAACAACATACATAACATATATAGGAATACATAAATAGCATCCTTTGACCCCTATCCATGCAGTGCTTGAGTGACAGGAAGTTAGTCGGTGGATTAGGTACTCGTGGCAACGGGAGGGGTCACCCTATCCCAACCCCGGTCACTGTATCCTATAGACCGGGGGTCAATGTATCCAGGAGTCACGCAATCCTCCTATAGTCTCCGACACTTGCATAGGCCTAAGTCGCTTGGCCTATAGCTAGCCAAATACTTCGCTGGGCGTGTCCCGATCTTAGCGTGGCTACGCTGAGGTCTACTTACACATCGCACCCGATGCTAAATAAATAGAACCAGATGCAGATAAAGTTTACACACCACCAGCGGTGCAACCTCCATTTCACCTATACTGCTATAGCTAAGTGCAATATCAATATCGAAATGTACTAAATGAACTAAATTTACTTTGAATTGTATAGCTGTCCGTCGTCATGACTCGTGAGCTGGTGAAGCTAGGGAGGGATATCTGTTTAATTACAGCCCGTACACGTAATATAAATTGTTATGTGTAATTGTATCTGCATCTGATCTTGTCCGATCCCCTCGTATAATGAATAGTAACGAACAGCGACTTTAATGTTCATTATCGCAATATCGCCGGTATAAAGTGGAACCACGTATAAATGACCCAGTAATGGCACCGTATTTCTATGCAACCTATGCTTTTTATATATTATTATTTACATGCATAGCATTGTAGTGACATAAAGGGGATAATTAGAGACTTTATTTGAAAAAAAAAAATTTGATTTTAAATTTAGTATTAGTATTTTTTCAAGTTTATGATTGAAATCACAACACACCATTACAAAACATTACAAAACTATCACCACATGTCTCCAAGATCAAATTCGTCATGATATTATCCATTATCGTCGTCAACTTGGCCACTTTCAGCTTCAGGTTCCCCCGTTTCTTCAATTGAAACTTCATCTGCCATGTCTGGGTCATCATCACCCAAATGCCACTGATCTATTAGGGCTTCTTCATCAATTTCAGAGGAGCGACTGTGTGTACTGGTAGATGGAACAGCTTCTATACCTTTAGTGTGACTCATAAGCAGTGTGACCTTGCTGACTCCTGGCTTCAGGTTTAAGTCACTCTTTGATATTCCTTCTTCTGCGGATGGCGATGACCAAACTCCTAATTCAATGTCATCTTTGATTTTCCCATAAGGCTAGTACTTTGGTTTTCCAGGATTAAATACTAAAAGCGCTGGTCTCCTGTGATTTTTATAAGCAATTACATATTCATGAAATTTCTAGCATGCCTAAAGAAATTGCGAATAATACTCAGAGGAAACATGTCCACCATGGCGATGGGCAGATTCTCCAGCATGCTCTCGTATGTGTACCTGCAGTGCATCCTCATCCATCGCTTCACCCAACCCCAGCAGAATTCTACGGGGTTCAGTTCAGGGTGATACTTCGGCAAAAACTCACATCTGTGTCCCTGGGTATCTATTTGCAGCTGCAGAGCAGACTTTTGGTTGAGAAACTCTGGATACTGAGACAACCTATAATGTGCAGATGACTCTGACTGGCTTATTTCCATACTTACCATCCAATGTCATGTTTGGTTCAGAAGGCCCCTTTCCCATAATACTTGTCGAATGCCCTCTGGCTTGTTCACATAATTGTTGGGATCCAGCCTTTGGGCCTTCACATCAGGCCTTTCATGGCCATCAGCAAACCCCGTTTTCCCATTAATTCTCTGGTACTTTATCCCCAAGGAGTGCAAACATTTTCTTGCAGTTTCCTTGGGAGCAATTCCCGTAAACTACTCTGGTAGGTTGGGTATACACTTCTCCATTGATGTAGTGTTTAAAGGAAGTTACAGTTATCCCTGGTTCGCCATCTTTGTCACAATTTTTGTGAATCCAGTCCATGACCTTGATTCTAATCTCTGGCTCATCAAGAAGGAAACATCTGGTCCCATCTTCTCCTGAAGTCAAGACATATGTGGTTTTGGCATTGCCTGTACTCTCGTTCCCACCGCAGTATGGTAGAGATAGACATAATATTATAATTGGACCACTCCTTTGCTTGGGTAGCAAGGTAGGTCCGATAGGCAGGTGCAGAAGTCGTCACAACTGCTTTATAGAAGTTCATTAGACAGATTATGCGCTTTGTCAATGCCGTGCTCTTTGCAAAGCTGAGAAACTCCATTCCTTTCCTTTCCTCTGGTACCAACAGGTCCAAAGTAGTTTCTGGATCGGTGAGGGCCTTTTGAAGCCTTTCGAACTGATTCTTTGACATTACATTGTTTGCCTCCCAGACAGAGACTGTTTGGGCAGCCCTATTCATCTGTCTATGTTGGTTTCTCCTGCATTGTGTCTATAAGGCCTTCTGCGTTTAGCCCTCTCCATATACATGTATGCAGCTTTCCTAGCTACATCGTGGTTATTTACTCCACGTCGGGAGACAAGAGCCTATACAAGCATATTGGAAGGCTGGGTGCGAATTGTTCTGACGGCTGATGGAAACGAACAATTAATCTTCGAGTTGTCAACGGATAAATAGGTTATATATACAGTTATATTGAGCTTGTGACGTTATGTTACAGGTTTATCGCTCACGAAAGCACAACAGAAAACCTTTGATAATATGTGCAAAGAAGGACATAGTTAAGGCACAGCACACACGTACAATCTTGTCCAAGTAGCATGCATGGTCTTTCACTAAATGGCCAAGAGAAGCTATGACTCTTAGAATTGTATAATCCAAACATTGGATTATACAATTAAACAATTGTTACTTTCCTTTATTAAATGAATTAAGGCATTACAATACTATAGCACCCACAATTCCAACACAATCAGCACCATTAAACCCTCTATCAGCCATTATGCAACCATCTGCATGGTAGGAGCTTATTAAGTATAGCCCACATGCATGCATGCTGTTCTCTGTAACAAATTTAACACTGGCTCTTCCATCATATCCTTAATTGTGAAATGAAACTGATAGAACCTTGTGAGCTGTGCATATTTTGGTGTTTATACGTGTTCTAGGTCAGTGCTCTGGCTCTAAGACTTTAAGATCTCAAAACAATCTATATTGTAGTTCCATAATTTGCCAAATACACCAAAGTGTGGTTCCCTGTAATAGCGCCAATACACCAAAGGTGACAACTTAATACATAATGTGTCTGTATTAACAAGATTCTGAGGAGCGATGAATGCCAAATTGATCTGATAGGTCTTGCAGTGTAACATTCAGCCTCATGATACACAAAATCAGTTACTAAGATGAGGATATCCTGTCCATGAAGCATTTTATGAAGTCCTGCAGTGCTTGTGATATGGTTTGCCAATCCAGTATTAATAGTAGATATGCATGGTAGACCACTCTTCTCATCATCTCCATGCATCAAAGAATTTCGGAGTAACTATTCTTTTTTTTTCCAAAGCCATCTTCAACTCCTTGATAGTATAACTTCATGCTTTTTCAATAATTCTCAAGTTCCAAGCCTGTAAGATCATGCTTTGCTGATAAATCTGTCTGGCATGAAACATTATCCATTGAGCATCGAGTTTGACAAAAGTATCCCTTACAATGCCAGGTGCAGTGAAGTATTATTAATTATTTGCATTACTTTTATAATCAGTACCTGAAAACAACAACATTCCATCTATCTGGGTTCGTCGGTTTCATTGCAGCTGTCATCATGTATACATGTATTGGCAGCTTGAAGCCTATCCTGTATCCGACATACATGTTTCGAACTGTAACTTCAGAATGACCCGTGTTCTACGTTGGCACTCAGCCAGGAATCAGAATTAATTCATCGTTGAGCTTTGCAGGCCCACCTGCAAGTGTATGGTATGTCAAACTATTTAAGAGGCTAACCTTTGATGATATGATCACCGCATACAAGCAACGTAGACTTTGTTTTTGCAACAGCATAGGTGGTAAGGTCTTAGCGATTTATTCTAGCGAGCGATGCATATTGTGTACTTCATTAAATCACGCATCCTACTGTCTAAATGTCATGCAAGTAGCTTATATATAAAACCTAACGGTTCTAACCTGCTCTCCTGTACCATTATTATTAAAACAGCCAGCGACCCCACACCACAAAGGCATACTACTCTGTCAAGATGGCGACTGTTAAAATTCATCGTTTTGTGACGTCACTGGGAGAACCCTCTGTACACGATGTACCGTAAACGCGTATCCGGATATCGTTAGAAAAAAAAAGTACATGTATTTATACTATCGAGAGTTACGGCAGTAACTCTCATATAGGATTTGTGCCGTATCATGAATATCATTAAAAAAACGCGTCCCGCGTATAACTCACGAACGGAGAAACGGATAGTGTAGCTCTTTATTGCTATCGATCCACAATAGAAAGATGATCATTTTCATGTTTTATTCAAGTCGCCAGACCGTTTACTTTAAGAGAACAAAAGAGCTCGTAGATCTCGTTCCCAGACCGTAATTTGTCCATAGTCGTCGTCGTCATCGTCTTTATGGGTGAGTATAACTCGAGATAGGAAAGGTTTTAAAAAGCGCCAGTTACACCAAAAATCGTAGAAAAATCTGACAATACATCTTCAGGTATCAGATATATAAATAAAGCATGTAACCAATATATGTAATTTGCAGCTGTTCTCGCGCGCCAAGATATAAGTTACGTAATCGCTATATTAAACCAAAACCGTTTCCATGACAATGTTGCAGAATTGTGTATTGTGTATGATTGGCATGGAACAGGTGGGAGTTTCATTTGTGTTTTTAGTTTTGCTCACCACTTTTAGCTAGCGAAGTTGTTTTTGTCAAAATGCCTTTACGGCTACGAAGGAGGAAAGCTAAGCGACGAGAGGAATACCTCCTAAATCGAGACTATGAGTTAGAGTCCTCCCGAGTTCGGTACGATGCTGATACTGAACAAAGGCGGGCGTCTGCTCGTGATATGCACAGAGCAAATCTGGAGTCGAATCAAGCTTCTAAGAGATGGCGACAGGAAAAGAATTCTGATGCGTCTAAAAAGCAACGTTATGAACTGAACTCAGACGAGAAACGAGCGTCTAAGAGGCCTGAGGGAAATCTTGGCGCGTGAGTATCCAACTAATGGAACAGCTGCAAGCTAGGCAATAAACATGGGAATTACAATGGCTGGATTAATTTTATCGTACAATCGTATTATACTACATGTACACCTATATACTAGTAGTCACTTATTTAAAAAAAAAGAATGAAACAAGATATAAAAAACATTCTCTCTGAGAAGGTTGGTGATATATAGGATTTGAAGGCAATGGTGGTGTAAAAAGGAAGGGAACAAGGGATTCAGTGGAGATACAATAATTGTTCCTATATTTAGCACTGTATAGAACGTCATTACAATTATGTTGCTAAACATAGGAATAATTATTGTATCTCCACTGAATCCCTTGTTCCCTTTCTTTTTACACCACCATTGCCTTCAAATCCTATATATCACCAACTTTCTCAGAGAGAATGTTTTTTATATCTTGTACATATTGGACAAGTACGATCGCGAGCTTTAGCCTAAGTTACTGATGAAAACAAGATGTACTAGCATCACCAGTGCCCCACCCTTTCTGGTACAAAAGCCACTAGTGGGTGTGGCGTAACATTGGAATGTACCTCGTTCCCGTCTCTGTGGGATTCTACCTAATCATGTGACACTTTTAAACTACATCGTGATTACCATGCATGGCCAGATGGCTACCGTGCTATACATTATGCGATAAGGATTGCTCCGGTTGAAATAGTATACGGAATGCCAGCGTCATTCAACATGTCAATGCCGGTTTTCTTTTTCTAGCTGTACACGATGGTCAGGATCCGAATTCCATATCTCCTGCCCACATTCGCCAGTATATTACCAACCTAATGTCCCTCCATCAATTGGGTGATGTAGAAAGGATTCCTCTAGGGATGTACTGACCATGGTATTTCCATTAAAAGGAGCATGATTTTCCACATTGAAGATACAGTGGTATAATGACTGGGTATACGGCATAGTACTTTAACGTACAATATCATGTACTAGCATTTTGTTGCAGCCAAGTTTAGCTGCTGATATTGATGCGGTAAAACACAAGGGCAGCAGACGATCATTGAAATGTGTTTGCTTATCCTTTGCGTTAATCACTCCGGACGCATTTCCGCTTACTGGCTGTGGCTTTTCCTCAGTGGGCATTAAATGTTTGCTGATTGTGGTTAACAGGTATGCTATACAATTAGTCAAGGCATGGAGGTAGCATTTCTACACATTTCCGTGTGCACTGAGGTCAGTGCAGGCATATATATATAAATAGAGCATTAGCATCTTATAATGTACAAACTGGATGCATCCATCAATGCTTAGTATGGATTGAATGTATTTCAAAATTGAATCAGTTTTGTAATTATTCTGTAGTTCGAATAATCAGCATGTACATTGCAGCTATGAAATGATAATATATATGTTGTTGAGGATGTGTAAAGAACTCGTACATGCTTTGACCATATTTGAATGTGCAATTTTCAAGTGTAGCAAATCCTGATTTTGAAATAAATATCGACAAACCACGTTGCATTCAAATATTGCATTTGTGACTTTAAACCATGATGCAACAGTTGTGCTGATATACATGCCACTGTACCATGCACCACTCCCTACTGATGTAGTATATGTATTACTGCCCGATTCACAACCTGACCCGCTTTAAAGGGGGCCGCCCGTTTTGAAGTCGGTCGACCGGATGCTAAGCGGGTCAAAGGTTGTGAATTCGAATCGGGCAGTAACATATTGATGACATACTGTGTATAGTAGTGATGCTATCAGATGACTTGTTCCATCCATGAAATGGGGTTTCATCAGACATATAACCATAGTAACCGGCTACGTATACCTTCTCCCATGAGACGTTTTACACTGAATGTATTTTTAAATTGTTATTCATTCAATATTGATAGCCTTCAACGTTTGGATTATAATTAATAAATATTATCATCTTTTAACCAAAGATACAAAACATACTATAATGATTATCCAGAATAGACATTTCTTTGTGCACACATGCATCCCATCTTCCACCTCATCACTATCCTTTTCCATCACTTCCATATTCTGCACCTCCACCTTGGCTCTAGCGTAGCGTGACCATGCACCTTCACCTGGATGATTTATAATAATGATCTTCAAGAAAAGAATCACTTTATAAATTAATACATAAACTGCTGTTTGCATGCATGCTCGGCTGTACAATTTAGGCAGTATACGGTATGCCATCTGACAAATGAAAATTTCTTCATGCTTTTTAAAAGACATCGATATAATTCATGGCGTTATATAGATGTCAACAAGGTGCGTTAGGTGATCAATCTATGTGTGCCCTACCATCGTAATATATAAACTGTCCTACGTGTAAGAGCTACAGCTTTATACATGTACGTATGGTGTAGCTATATATCGTGATACATGCATATATCTCATCTTAATTCGTCACGCTCGAGGGAGGCATGGCTATAGGTACATGTGTATATGCATATACATGTATATGAGTGACAAGATAGATAGCTAGAGGGTGACATATTTTGTGAATGTTCCGCTAGTAAACCTATAAAACTAGTGTCTATGACTCTATGTCTTCTACTCAAACGGTAATACCATAGCATTCATCATATAAGTCAGTGAGAGAAGTAATGTTAATGATCATTCAAATCACACACTAAAGTCTAACGCTGCAACCAAAAACTGAACAATATTAATTCTGTTTGGGATCCTATATATAGCTTGCGAACTGGAAGAAGAAAATTTTGCATTATACAGTATCAATTATTATATATATTTATACCTTTGGCGCATCACTGAATTAACATGCTCGAACTTTTTGGCAGGCTGTGTTAGCATTCTGTAGTAATAAAGTGGTAAGTCGTTGCCTAGCTCCGCATCACACTAACCAGATGCTTGTTGGCTATGTCGTCATAGAGGCTGTTGAAATAGTTGTTGACAACAAGGTTACACTATTGAGGGGATAAAGCATGCATGCTTGGATATATATAGTTCACATGCGCAGCTTACAAAAGCCTTCAATAAAAATGACATGCTATTGCATTTTGCTGTGAGCTTGTTCTTAACGAAGGCCTGCACGTATATAGTTGGGGGAAAAGTACCATATAACCAATTGGAATGTAATCCCATCACTCTCCTATGAACAATTTCATCAAAAGAAACGTAAGCTTACCTTCGAATCACCAGCCAGCACAAAACTTTGCAAATACCCAGCCAAGGTTTTGCATGTATCGCAGG
Organism: Spongilla lacustris; assembly: GCA_949361645.1. Taxonomy (NCBI): domain Eukaryota; kingdom Metazoa; phylum Porifera; class Demospongiae; order Spongillida; family Spongillidae; genus Spongilla; species Spongilla lacustris. The sequence continues at coordinate 4,276,786 of OX442417.1, read as the reverse complement.
CAATCCCCGTAGTCCTCAATACCTCATCACGAAATTCAATCAGCTATATATATATACAGTGGGATGAAGGACTCGTGCCAAATCTCTACCGTAACACAGTCATTTTACCTCTTGACGCTCGGCGTAAACCTGTGCAAAACTTTCTTCCTTAGAAACGTCAATGTCGTCCGTCTCCATGGTCTGCAGGTCAGACATTTCGCTGATACGTGGGAACGCCATGGCTGAAGCCACAAGTAGAGCGCACAGCAAGAGTCCTTTCAGGGTAAGCATTTCGATTTATTCGAAATCGTAGTTGTGTTTATGAGAGTGACACTTGAGGGAGCAGGCTTATAAATTAGCTCTTTTATAGTTGTCAGTGTAGTATAGCTGAGGCGTTTCCGCACTAGCAGTAGAGGGCTTCCCTATACGGTGGCCCTGGAGGTCAAGAGCAAACACTGCATACTTGTGGTTATAGCGCAATATTAAACAGAGACCACTAAAGTAAAGGCGTTTCTACACTAGTAACGGCTTACCGGATCGGTCCGGATCAATCCGCATTGAGGGCGCATTCGAATCGTTGCCCAAACCGGATCTATAAAAATATGTACAATGTACAGTTGGGGACGTACACAGGCGTCATGACAAATATGTGTATGGCCGTCTCAACAAGGGAGTTTTGAGGAAACCGGCACATTCGTGGGCTATATGGGAGACTCCTGACGTGCAGCGACAGCTTGATGGAGTTGTACACGGCCAACAAATTAATGTATATATTTTAGTGGCACCCACATGCATGCACAATTAATATTGCACATACGCACGTACGTATTACATAATTATAATAATTATATATATATAAATGCGTTAGGAATCAATTGCATCATAAGCTAGCATTTCAGACAATACAAATGGCGGCGGTGAAGTATACTGTTGATGTCGAAATTCATTCCCAGAGTTTGCATATGTTGTACGCCGGGTGCAGGACTTAAAGGCATGCATGCATGCATGCACAGATGTGAAAAGCTAGATTACGGACCCGCTCATCAATTCTCCTGTCGCCTGGCTCGCATTCAAATTCCTGGGAGGAAGCGTACAAGATCTACGCCAGCAGTACCCAGATACAGCTAGGCCGGGGCTACCATTATAGTATGTATATATATATATATATTTATGGAGTCGAAGAGACAATGACGCGCGTCTACATGTATATAGGTACCAAGTACGAGTTCAAGGAGGGACAATTTTCCCCCCCGGCACCGCCGGTACACCTGGCACGCAGAGGCGGAGGCGGATACGACTCCAGGGTGTCCGGACACCCCCCTTGGAGCTGTTGATGAATAAAATTAGTTCACATCGCGTACATATAAATACACAATGTAATTATAGTACCGTATGCTTTTAAGCGATTTCGTACACCATGCAGTATGCAATCAACTGATACGGAAATGTACATCTATTATTGTATATAGGATCGACTAATTCACCAAACACATGCGCAGAATTTCATTTATTTGCCTTGAATTAATTGGAATAACGGTAATAATACTTTTAATATGATTGATAGCTTTACAATGACGTGATATTTTAGAAAAGGGCGTTATTGAAGGACAATAGCCCAATGCGTAATCCAATCCATAGTGAATAATGCCATACATCACATAACGTACATTTATCAGTGCCGTTAAGTAAGTTGGGTTGGGTACTTATATACATGTAGGCAACTATAAGTGACATGTTTACATGTAGTTAATATATAGTTAACAGCAAGTGTAGAAATCTAGCTAATAGGCTATATAACGTTATAAATGTAGGGCAGGCCTGTTTGAAGCACAAAGTACATTATTTTAATACATTAACTGAAATGCTTGTTTTTAAACGATTTCGAGATCGCTAATATCCTGTGTGAAAAGCTCCGCGGCTCAGATCCCGGTACATATGATGTATGCATGAGGACAGTACATATATTATTATGGACGACATAGTTATAATAATCACTCATCAGCTTGGTTATCTGTCACACCTTCCCGAAGGCTCAACCTTCATCTTGATCCCTCTGAGTTTCAAGTTGCCATTAAGTGGTGGTTAGGCCTTCCTTGAAGCAACCTTTGTGAGGGGTGAAGTACTTGCATGGGGGCTTTCCCTCAATGGTTCTCTTAGCATTAATGGCTGCCATGTCTTGGCTGCTCAACTTCAGCCATCTGATGTTTTCATTTACAAATGCTGTTATCATGATGCCTGGGCCCTCTCCTTTGATCAGCAGCCGTCCAATGAAATCTGGAGGCATCTATCTCATCCTGGCTCCATCATATGCCTTTAAAATAGATTCATCTTGCTAGAAGATCCAAAGCTTCTTCCGCTCCATGCCCAATGGTAACTGATGTTGCACACCACCATGCTCTATACCCTCCCTTAAAACTTCCATTGCACTACATTGTGGAATGTCATCCACATTAAGCTGAACCTTTGCCCCCTCTCCTTCTCTATAACCTCCATTATCCTTTCTTCAATAACCTTCCGTGGTATTCCCCACATTGCGGCCCGCTCAACTGTCATTGGACTAAGGTACAGAAATGATTCTTTTCCCAGCTCACTCATGACGTTTACTAAATGGCGCCTTTGGGTTTTCACATCGGGCCTTTCATGGCCATCAGCAAACCCCGTTTTCCCATTAATTATCCGGTACTTTATCCCCAAGGAGTGCAAACATTTCCTTGCAGTTTCCTTTTGAAGCCTTTCGAACTGATTAGTTGACATTACATTGTATGCCTCCCAGTCAGATCAGAGACTGTTTGGGCAGCCCTATTCACCCGTCTATGTTGGCTTCTCCTGCTTTGTGTCTATAAAGACTTCTGCATGGGTTTAGCCCTCTCCATCTATGCACCTTTCCTAGCTGCATCGTGGTTATTTACTCCACCTATGTTGGTAAGTGTTGCTGCCCTGCTCTTTTGGGTTGAAGTCTGTGCATGCATGTCAATATATACATGCTTGTTTATATCAATGCTATGTGAACGTTGAACATAGTCAACATACTGGTCTAATCCAATAGTACAAGAGAAGGACATAGTTAAGGCACAGCACACATGTACAATCTTGTCCAACGTAGCATGCATGGTCTTTCACTAAATGGTGCTATGACTCTTAGAATTGTATAATCCAAACATTGGAAACCCTTCAGTTTGTGACAATTGTTACTTTCCTTTATTAAATGAATTAAGGCATTACAATACTATAGCACCCACAATTCCAACACAATCAGCACCATTAAACCCTCTATCAACCATTATGCAACCATCTACATGGTAGGAGCTTATATTTTAAAGGTATAGCCCACATGCATGCATGCTGTTCTCTGTAACAAATTTATCACTGGCTCTTCCACCATATCCTTGTGAAGTGAGACTGATAGTACCTTGTGAGCTGTGCATGTTTTGGTGTTTATAAGTAGCTCCAGGTCAGTGCTCTGCATGGCTCTAATTTTAGACTTTAAGATCTCTCCATAAAATCTCAAAACAATCTATACTGTAGTTCCATAATTTGCCAAATACACCAAAGTGTGGTTCCCTGTAATTGCTCATGATCAGGCCAATACACCAAAGGTGACAGTGTGTTCTGTATTAACGAGATTCTGAGGAGCGATGTATGCCAAATTGATCTGATAGGTCTTGCAGTGTAACATTCAGCCTCATGATACACAAAATCAGTTACTAAGATGAGGATATCCTGTCCAAGCATTTTATGAAGTCCTGCAGTGCTTGTGATATGCATGGTTTGGCAATCCAGTATTAATAGTAGATATGGTAGATCATTCTTCTCATCATCTCCATGCATCAAAGAATTGCTGAGTAACTCAGTATTCTTTTTATCCAAAGCCATCTTCAACTCCTTGATAGTATAACTTCATGCTTTTTCAATTATTCTCAAGTTCCATGCCTGTCTGGCATGAAATATTATCCATTGAGCATCGAGTTTGACCAAAGTATCCCTTACAATGTCAGCTGCATGCAATTTATTTGCATTACTTTCATAATCAGTACCTGAAAACAACAACATTCCATCTATCTGGGTTCGTCAGTTTCATTGCAGATGTACACATGTATTGGCAGTATGAAGCCTATCCTATATCCGATATATATGTTTCGAACTGTAACTTCAGAATGACCCGTGTTCTGAGTTGGCACTCAGCCAGGAATCAGGATTTAATTCATCGTTGAGCTTTGCAGGCCCACTTGCAAGTGTATGGTAAGTAAAACTCATTAAGAGGCTAACCTTTAATGAAATGATCACCGTATACAAGCAACGTAGACGTGCGAATTGGTTTTGTGCAACAGCATAGGTGGTAAGGTCTTAGCGATGAGCCATGCATATTGTGCATTTCATTAAATCACGCATCCTACTGTCTAAATGTTCCAATATAGCAAGTAGCTTATAAAACCTAGCCTGCTTTCCCGTACCGTTATTATTACTTTAGAACAGCCCACACCACAAAGGCATACTATACTCTGTCAAGATGGCGCCTGTTAAAATTCATCGTTTAGTGACGTTACTAGGAGAACCACGATGTACCGTAAACGCGTATCCGGATATCGTTAGAAAAAAAGTACATGTACATATACTATACATATTGAACCGAGCTTTAGCCTACTGAGATAAACATGAAAACATAGCATCCCCAGTGCCCCACCCTTTCCGGTACAAAAGCCACTCATATCGAGAAATTGGCGGTCAAAAGGATTACGCGGTATTCGGTCATTGCGTAATTCAATGTCCATAGAAAATGTATGGACGCATTCAGAAAACTGCAGCTAACTGCAGAAAAAAAAATTATATTGACTACCTGCTCTCGGATTTGCAATGTGGGGACTAGTTGACATATTTTGTGTAGTTTTTCGCAACTTAGGTACCTATATCCGCACTTCCACATTAATTATGCAAGGTTTCCAATATCCATTCATTTTTATCTCATTTCCTTATTCAGGCATCAATAGTTTCCAAACCAAATGAAATTTTCCTTACCTGCTCGCGGATTACATGAGAGTAATCAATCCCCGTATTTATCATAATTTTTTCAGAGCTTAGGGCCTTCAAATCGCTCTTCCCTTGAATGGTTAGTGAGATACACCCCACATTCAAAACGCATAATATCACGTGCTACTCTTTCGTCAGTTAGCCGTGCCCAGACCGAGCTGTTTTGTAAGTACATGTAGTTAATGATAAAATGTACATGTACGTATTGACGTCTATAACTACTACCCCACCCACCACTACAATGTACACAACAACTTAACATGCATGCGATTTAAAAATAACTTATTAACCGCTATTTATTGGGCCTGCTCATCGCTTTTGGTTCGGATGATTTCGAACAGTATACGAAGACGACGATATCGAAGATCAATCCCATGAGGATGGGACAGACCTGGAAGTCTGCCTGTGGACCCTATGGCTATGGAATACTGGGTATTACGGTATATGGAGTACCTCACAGCTAACAGCTACAGTACACTGAGTACAGTATGGAGTGGACCCTATAGTGACATATGGCAGACAACGCTACGGAATAGCCGACAGCTAGCAAACAAATACCGTACTAGTGCGGTGTGGACCAATAAGCTATGGAACTAATGTTGCTTGTTCAGCTATGGACTGGATTCTATGGCAGAACTGAAGCCTACAGGTCACAGCTAACTGCTACGCTAACGGAGGTACGGGAGTGCACGGACCCTATTGCAGACAGCTACGGCAGGCAGCTACGGAATACACCATGTATGGTCGAATAGAGTAGACTCTATGGCAATAAGAGATGCATGGAAAATCACACAGTTAACAGCTATGAACTCAAATCTATGGCAGACACGTGCACCTAATAGCTACAGTGTATGGAGTTGGAGTGGTCCCTATGGCAAGAAGCAATGGAGTTAACTGGTCGTATGGCAAGTACCCCATATAGCAAGCACCAATCCTATGGCAGATACCCCACAGCTGCCAGTGTGTGTGTGTGTGTGATTGTGTGTGTGAGCATGTTGTGAGTGCGTGTGATTGTGTATGTGATTGTGTGTGTGAGCATGTGTGTGAGTGTGTATGCTATGAATCCTCTCCCCCTCTCTCTGTGCATGTATGTCAGTATGTACATGTATATGTATGCTAAGAATCAGTTCCTGTGTGTTGTTGTGTTAAGGTCGGCATACACGGCCCGGGCGTCTAGTCGATTTGTCGCATGCAACTCAAATGAATATGGACAAATGTTCCGCAACCCATCAGTAAACTAAACAATTACGAACTTTTACCATATATTCATTTGAGCTGCATGCGACAAATCAACAGGTAGTCGCCCTGTGTATGCCAACCTTTACCTTGTGCTAATGCACATGAAAGTAATTGGCTAGTTTTGATGACATTCTGCCTTGTTTTCCATAGTACACAGCTCATATTCCAGCTATCAATGCTCACCAATGGTAAGCTTAGCTTTGCAGGGTTGGCCTATTTACCCATTCCCTCCCTCCCTCCCTCCCTCCCTCCCTCCCTCCCTCCCTCCCTCCCTCCCTCCCTCCCTCCCTCCCTCCCTCCCTCCCTCCCTCCCTCCCTCCCTCCCTCCCTCCCTCCCTCCCTCCCTCCCTCCCTCCCTCCCTCCCTCCCTCCCTCCCTCCCTCCCTCCCTCCCTCCCTCCCTCCCTCCCTCCCTCCCTCCCTCCCTCCCTCCCTCCCTCCCTCCCTCCCTCCCTCCCTCCCTCCCTCCCTCCCTCCCTCCCTCCCTCCCTCCCTCCCTCCCTCCCTCCCTCCCTCCCTCCCTCCCTCCCTCCCTCCCTCCCTCCCTCCCTCCCTCCCTCCCTCCCTCCCTCCCTCCCTCCCTCCCTCCCTCCCTCCCTCCCTCCCTCCCTCCCTCCCTCCCTCCCTCCCTCCCTCCCTCCCTCCCTCCCTCCCTCCCTCCCTCCCTCCCTCCCTCCCTCCCTCCCTCCCTCCCTCCCTCCCTCCCTCCCTCCCTCCCTCCCTCCCTCCCTCCCTCCCTCCCTCCCTCCCTCCCTCCCTCCCTCCCTCCCTCCCTCCCTCCCTCCCTCCCTCCCTCCCTCCCTCCCTCCCTCCCTCCCTCCCTCCCTCCCTCCCTCCCCCCCTCCCTCCCTCCCTCCCCCCTCCCTCCTCCCTCCCTTCCTCCCTCCTCCCTCCCTCTCTCCCTCCCTCGCCTCTTCCCTCCTTCCATGATCCTCTCCTTCCACTTTCCTTCATCAGAGGAGGCTCAGAGTGTTCAGTGACAAAGATAAGGACAAACTCAGCAATGTGACCCACACATACCAGTCTGAGAGGGAGGCATGACATGGAGGCCACCCTCACCTTGGAGATGGAGACAGAACAGAACAGGGACCAGCGGGGAATCATGGAGAAGGCACAGAATTTGAACCAGGTCTGGGCACTGGTCACCACTTGCTGTAAACCTTTATAGGCCAGTCAGATACAGTGATATTAGCCCTTTAGTGACACCAGTTTTAACCCTGTAAAGACACCAATATCAGCATTATTCTCCAGAATAAATTTTTATTTGTATATCTACAGTGTCTAGTTGCCATGGTGATTCATGTCCTCCTACTATGCTGCAAAACTCATAGTCTGTTGTATGATGATTAATTAATATTGTTTGTTTTCCATATATAGTATGGAGGACAGCATATACAGAGGACACAATTACACCGAGTACTTCGAGGCCGCAAGGGGAGGGAGACCTCACAAGGGAGTGCAGCCAGCAGGTGGGTGTGGTCAAGGGAGGTGGTAGCAGATGTGATGAGGCCAAATATTGTGGCATACAATTGTACGATTCCATGAGTGTTGTGATGTGTGTGTCTGTATTTGTGTGTGTGTGTGTGTGTGTGTGTGTGTGTGTGTGTGTGTGTGTGTGTGTGTGTGTGTGTGTTTGCAATGTATGGTAGCAAGCACACGATGCATGAACATGAACTGTACAGAAAATGTCACACACTTCAAAAGGAGCACACCTTAAAGGGCACACTTTAAAAGGAGCACACCTTAAAGGGCACACTTTAAAAGGAGCACACCTTAATGGGCACACATTAAAAGGAGCACACCTTAATGGGCACACTTTAAAAGGAGCACACCTTAATGGGCACACTTTAAAAGGAGCACACCATAAAGGGCACACCTTCCCCTACAAAATAATCTTGGCATGACATGCCATGACATGTTCCAAATTCATGCGTGATATGTTGTCGCATGTGTTCCAGTTTTTCTAGAGCACTGTTAAACATGCTTATATGTATGTCATTAAATTGCAGGCATATCACTCTTCTAACTTGTACAGGTTGACAAGTTTCTAAAACGCGTTCCCCCAAGAAGTTATAAAGCAGCACGCCCCTTAGCATATTAACGGGTATGCCTCGTCGGGGAATCGCTTTTTAGAAACTCTTCATCCTGTACAAGTTAGAAGAGTGATATGCCTGCAATTTAATGACATAAGCATGTTCAACAGTGCTCTAGAAAAACTGGAACACTTGCAAAAACATATCACGCATGAATTTGGAACATGTCATGCCAAGATTTTTTCATAGGGGATCCATTGCGGGATAATGTGCAGACAGCATTCTACATGTAGGTGCCATTTTCCCCTCCCCTAGGAAAGGTCCCCTGTACTGTTCGTTGGGACTATATCCACCTGACATCTGCAAAGACTACAAGGAGGCAGGCTACTGCGGCTTTGGAGGTAGGTGTGTGCTGCTGTGCTGGTGTGTGCTGGTGTGTTCCCATACACCAGCTTACAGTATACACCATACACCAGCCTATATGCCATACACCAGCCTATATGCCATATACCAGCCTATATGCCATACACCAGCCTGTACACCATACACCAGCCTGTATACAGCACCATACACCAGCCTGTACACCATACACCAGCCTATACACCATACACCAGCCTATACACCATACACCAGCCTATACACCATACACCAGCCTATACACCATACACCAGCCTATACACAATACACCAGCCTATATGCCATACACCAGCCTATACACCATACACCAGCCTATACACCATACACCAGCCTATACACCATACACCAGCCTATACACCATACACCAGCCTATACACCATACACCAGCCTATACACCATACACCAGCCTATACACCATACACCAGCCTATACACCATACACCAGCCTATACACCATACACCAGCCTATACACCATACACCAGCCTATACACCATACCCCATACATCAGCCTATACATCATACTTAAAAAACCCAGCCCATACACGTTCCTACATGTACATGTACCAGAATACTGAAGGCTTTTGTCATACATGTACCTACTCTTAATCCTAAGATCTGCCCAGGGTTTGTGCTGTGAATATAATAAACTTGAAAGGGGAACCCACAACCTTATCTGATGGTTAGTGGCCCATGTAGTGCTGCTACCTTGCCTGCCCTGAAGCTACATGTAGACCTACCTCCTACATGGACTTACATTGCATGAACCCTACATGGATCGACCTACATAGGCCTACCCTGCATGAACCCTACATGGACCTACATACATGTAGGCCTACCCTGCATGAACCCTACATGGACCTACATAGGCCTACCCTGCATGAACCCCTACATGGACCTACACATGTACATAGGCCTACCCTGTATGACCCCCTACATGGACCTACATTGGCCTACCCTGCATGAACACCTACATGGACTTACATAGACCTACCCTGCATGAACCCCTACATGGACTTACATAGGCCTACCCTGCATGAACCCCTACATGAACATGAACCTCTACATGGACCTACATAGGCCTACCCTACATGGACCTACATAGACTTACTTACATGTACCTACCTGAGTTCTGAAAATTACTTGTGTCTTTTGTCTACATGTATTCCCTTCAAACTTGCCCTTCTGTGCTGTGAATATAATTAAATATGAAAGGAACCCACAACCTTATCTGATGTTAGACTTAAAATAAACATACCCTATACATGTACCTATGTAGGCCTTTCTATCCTGGACTTATATGTACCTACCTAAGACTACCATATCTACATTAGGCCTAAGACTAACATGTACATGTGTACATCTATCTAACTACTGGCATGTACTTATGTACATGTAAGACTACCCTGGACCTACATAAATTTGGTTTTACCAGAGGGCGCACGAAAATTGGGTGGGGGGTGGGGTGAGGAGGGGATGCAGTCGAAGGGGCACATTTGTACATGCCCTGTTCTGCTCCACTGCTTTGGTGACATTTGTCAGCAAGTATTCGGACTTTTTTTTACGTATGACGCAACACGTAATCTACTTGCAGGTATATGCATGTCCGGAAGCATGTGGCTGGGGGGGGGGGGGGGGCGGCAATTGCTGCCAGAGGGGTGCCATGGGGGAGTGGGGGGGGGGGGGGGCAGCTGGCCCCCACCCCCAAGGCTATGCTTGATCCGGGGCTGCATGGTACCTACTTAGACTTATCGTGAGTACTGAAGGTTAAGTGTTCATGTGTCTTTCCTCTTTACCTTCGTACCACCTACACTGTACTCCTTTCTATTTGTAAATGACCTTAGGTCAGTATAGTTTTAATTCACCCAAGCACTGTAGAAACCATACAGAGAAGTTACATGTATAAGTCATACAAACCACACACTGTGTGCAGAATGTGTGTGTGTGTGTGTGGGGGGGGGGGGGGGGGGGTAATGACAGGGGCCTGTTGGGCAAGCACTAGTCCTGATGCCTTGGTTGAGCTTTGCATTGGACCTAATGGGAGGGGATGGAGTGTGCTTTGTGCATGATGCTGAGGGCTTTGGTTTTATGGTAGGGGCATTTGTTCTGATGCATAACCATCACTTTTTTTCTCTAGGTTTCAATATCAGGAGCTGTTCATTTGTTTAAATGTCTGTTTGCACCTGTTTCCATGGAGATGTACTACCATAAAGTATCTATGATGCTACTTAGGCACTTATCTTTTTTTTTTTTTTTGTTTGGTGCTCATCATATGACACTAGACTTGCTTGTAACTGTGATAGCCATCCGATGAGGAAGAAGAGCAGCAGGGTCTTTGTGGCATATGCGAAAGTGATCAATTATTTTAAAAAAATTGTCAATTTGTAAACGTAACTCAGTGATGGGGAAGGGCAGCATGACCCGTCGACCTGATAACTACGGTAAATGTATTAACCTATAAGAAGTTCGATATCTTGACATGAAATAAACGTTTAAGATACGGGTTCGAGCTTGCCAATGTGTTCAGCTCTAGAGAAACGCCCACGCTGCCGGTCCGCCCATATCGTTTACATCTCCCATATCACATTGAGTCGATGATTGACTACGGAAGGGGCAAAGAGAAACTATAAATGTAGTAGCATATATCATAGGAAGTATCGCTTTTCATTATCTCTGCTTTTACGATATGCTGCTCGCGCGATGATCGCGATCGAGGCTTCATGGCTATAATGAATTGCCGCATAGAGAAAGGTGGCATAAAAAGGGCTGGTGGCGTGACGTTCACAATGGACGCTGCACCAATATTGTAAGAATGGGTAAATATGCATGCATATGGCGGAGCATATATGATGACATGTTGGGACTCCCGTCGTGAACTACTAGTAATTGCGGACCGGCCGGCCACTTTGGACGAAGCCGACATCATCCCTATGGCTTTCGGTCATCCTGCGGTACGTGTTCAATCTGTGTTTACGGGAGCTATATATCGAAGGGTCAGGCCAATGTACAATTACTTTTACTTATTCGCAATACGTTATGATCAGAGCCCGGCTTTGTGTATTATGCGTCTCGTGAGCTAGCGCCATTAGTTAAAAACATTGTAGATAAATGACATAATTGTTAATAAATGTTACGTAACATGTCTACTTTACGAATAAATTAGTGCGGTAGAAATTAAATTTTTGTCTTGATTTTTGTACAAGAATGGCTCATGATATAAATCTATAAATTACAGATTCACAATCAGACCGATTTATCGTACTTAGTACATGTGTTTAAAAATCAATTTGAAAAAAAGAGCTAAATGTCCGCCTATGTATGGGCAATTTCTCCATATGTAGTGAATGTACCTTGTTCCCGTCTCTGTGGGATTCTACCTAATCATGTGACACTTTTAAAAAATATCGTGATTACCATGCATGGCCAGATGGCTACCGTGCTATACATTATGCGATAAGGATTGCTCCGGTTGAAATAGTATACGGAATGCCAGCGTCATTCAACATGTCAATGCCGGTTTTCTACGGTGGCCCGGTAGCTCGCATTGTGTCCAGCGCAATCGTACGAAATTGCGTAGCGCAATTGTACGAAATTGCGTAGCGCGTAGCGCAATTGTACGAAATTGCGTAGAGTCCGAGTGCACTTTTGCTCAGAGTCCGAGTGCACAGCACACTAACTTGGGATATGTTTCAATTACGTCATCCGTCTAGTGACAAAATAAATTATGGCCGTTTCCTTCCTGTAAGTGAAGTACTGGTAGTGAAAGCAGAAACATGCATGTGCGTTTAATACGTTCCAGGACTCATTGTGAGATACTGGAGGCAGCAGAAGAGTGACCAGGTCATGCTAGCCTATTTGCGCTTCGTGCACTTGGTACCTGTAGGGAAAATAGCGTCTCTTGGGTTACGAAGGCGTCGAATTGCTGAAACCCCTCTTCAGTTGTTGTGTAATGCTATAAAGGTTCGTTAGTTGTGTCGTGAATGCATGTTTAAAGATCGATGCCTGCAGCTTGTCCGATTTTACGGGAGGAGCTGAAAATATCAAACTCCTACGGCAGACCAAATACGGGCATAGATCTTTAAACTTGCATTCACGATACTTGCAACTAAGAAACCTTTACAGCATCACACAACAACTGAAGAAGGGTTTCAGCAATTCGACGCTATCGTAACCCAAGAGCCACTATTTTCCCTCACGGTTGTATGCGGCTGGAAACTAAGTCAACAATTAGATCATTTACGGTATTACCGTATATTTCTTAACTGATGGCTCATTATAGACATCTGATGTTTAAAAACAAACCATAACTCACCAGAACTAGCAAATCAAAAAGTGAAAACGAACTCAAACACTGCATTCCTTTTCCTGTCATGTCCAGTCAATGCGCACAATTGAAATTCCACATCGATAGCATGCGCATACCGTTTAGCAAGGTCACGCGATACGTATTTAGAAGGAGGGCGTTACTAAATGCGACGACGTAGCCTTTGGTGACTGAACTGGAAGGTATGAGTACTACAGCGATGCTCAGGAGGCATGTGGCTACCAGAATTTACTAACCTGAAGTGGCAACGCATTTTCTGTCACCACGAACAAGCTGAGCGTATTGCATGAATAATCGACGTACGTTGTGGTTTTGCCCTATACATTATAGGTATGGATTACAATTTCCATACATTGCAGAGTGTGTGGGCAGAGGCTAACAAAGTACAGGGCAAAGAAAAGAACCAGCTCTGAGTGCATAGCATTCTCAGCTGAGCTGAAAATAGCTTTTGCATCTGGGGATGATGTAACCCTGAGATGTTCTGCATGCAATGTAAGCTGGGTATGTAGAGAACCATCTGTGCCATCACAAAGTGAGTGCATCACAAATGTGTAGTGATGCTATTTGAGTGGCAAAACAAGTAAACATATGACATCATAAGAGGTCATCTTGAGAAGATTGCCCCTCCTCTAGTTCTCCATAGTGAGCCTAGCCCACCTTTGGCAAGAGCTAACAACCTATCAATGCTAAAGGAGCTGAAGTGTGCACTGTGCTCCAACACCCTCTCACAGCCACTGGAGCTGCAGTGTGGTGCACTGGTGTGCTCCAAATGCCTCCGGGAGTGGATAGCAGCATATGATGCTGTGAACCGTCCATGCTGCTAAGAGGACGGATAGTCCTCTGCTGCTCAGAGATGGTCCCATGTTGCTCAGTAATGGTCCCATGCTGCCCAGAGGATGGTCCCATGCTGCTCAGAGGATAGTCCCATGCTGCCCAGAGGATGATCCCCTGCTGCTCAGAGGATGGTTCCCTGCTGCCCAGAGGATGATCCCCTGCTGCTCAGAGGATGGTTCCCTGCTGATCAGAGGATGATCCACTGCTACTCAGAGGATGATCTCCTGCTGCTAAGAGGATGATCCCCTGCTGCTCAGAGAACAGTCCCATGCTGCTCAGAGGATGGTCCCCTGCTGCTCAGAGGATGGTCCCCTGTTGCTCAGAGGATGGTCCCCTGTTGCTCAGAGGATGATCCCCTGCTGCTCAGAAGACAGTCCCATGCTGCTCCTGCTGATCAGAGGATGGTCCCCTGCTGATCAGAGGATGGTCCCATGCTGCCCAGAGGATGATCCTCTGCTGCTCAGAGGATGATCCTCTGCTGCTCAGAGGATGATCCCCTGCTGCTCAGAGGATGATCTCCTGCTGCTCAGAGGATGATCCCCTGCCGCTCAGAGGACAGTCCCATGCTGCTCAGAGGACGGTCCCCTGCTGATCAGAGGATGGTCCCCTGCTGCTCACAGAATGATCCCCTGCTGCTCCGAGGATGACCCCCTGCTACTCAGAGGATGGTCCCCTGCTGCTCAGAGGATGATCCCCTGCTGCCCAGAGGAAAATCCCCTGCTGCTCAGAGGACGGTCACCAGGATGGTCCCCTAGTCAGACTATCATCAAGTGTGATAATGCTGCTGTCAGATGTTCTGGAGCACTGTATACAGACTGCAGCAGGGATATTAAGGATGGCGACTATGAAGAGCATGAGTGTGCACCAACACTTACACCTGAGGAGGAGAAGCAAGCAACGGGTTTGCTGAAGAGGGTAATCTCTACCAGCTAGTCCTGACAAAGCCATCATACAACTTGCTACAGGGGAAGCAGTTAAGTGAATGTCAATGACTTGTACAGAGGTTACATAATATATACACTCACTTCTGCCAATGACATTTGTGCATGTCACCAGAGCTAAACTACAGCTGCCTACTCATCATGGACTAAAGTTCAGGTACATGTATTGCCGGCGACTAAGGCTGGGCTTGCCATACCTTGCATGGAATACACTAAGGCGGTGTGTCACAACATACAGCAAAGGCTCAATTCTAACTCACTGGTGTTTCAGGTGGCTCAAATCATCAAAAATCTGTCTAGCTGGTGAGGAAAGGATGCACCACATATCCAGCCAAATTGTTGGCGATAACCCCAAAGGAGAAACAGCCCCCTTTTCAGGGGCCAAGTCAATTCATGCAAAATTCTTGGCTTGACATTTGCTCCAATCCACAACCACATGCAGAACCTGATGCGCATTGTGCAAGAACACTTACTAAGTATTGAGCCACAATTGGTAGCTGCCATCCCCCCTCCAGCCAAGAGAGTAAAGAATAAATAATAATTCAGTTCAAGCTCAATCTATTTACATACGAGCATGGAGTCAAATTTAGACCAAAAGAAATGTAACTAAAGGCTATATTTTAAACGCTCTGTTAAAACCCACTTCATTGCGCAAATATTAATTCCCCCACCCCCAAAAAGACACCAAAATGGTGGATTTTCAAAGGCTAGAAATCTACTTCAGAAAATGCGTTGCCACTAACCTGTACCAAAAAACGACAGTACAAACAACTAACTTTACCGTGATAGCTTTGACATGTTCCAATTCAGTCACCGAGCGTCGTTGTAGTTTTTTGAACACATGTAGTCGGTGATCGCCGTGCGTAAATCGACCGACAGTTGGCAACACCAGGCCACGTGATTTTTGCTTACAATATAGTTCAAAGGTGTTTATCACTGCTAGCATGGCTTTTAGGTGTTGATTACGTTTTATGTACCCCGTGCACAGCTGGTTCTAAAAGGCATCGGTTGTCAGGTTCGTTGCTATGGGTGTACGTAACCATTTCAATTTTTCGGGGCGTAGGGCTTAGTTTCCACGCGTTCAATGAGAGCAGACCACCGTGCCCTACAGATACCAGGAAGCCACACACATTTGCCAAGACAATACTTATCACAACCTCAACATCTCTTTGTATACCTGGAGGTCCCTATGAATAATCTCTACATGACCCTAATCAATATATCTGTGTGCATTGGTCAATTATCAATACACAATGTCCAAGCGGCACCATTGTTTAATACGTATATTCGGCGGCTTTATTGTTGCCTCATGATAAGCACAGGTACTGTGTTTGAGTTAAGGAGTTGTGTCAATTGTTATGTGAAGTTCACAGTACATAAGCAAAGACTAAAATTGGCATAAGGGTTTTACAGCATCATCACAAGGCATGCAACTCCACAGCTGTACTTATTAAGGACTTTAAAAATTAATTCACACAAATAGTTTACATATACAGAACAATAATGAGCATGCATGCATAATTTCACTGCAAATGTGTGCCATACAAGTTCAATACTGCATCACTTTGTTGAAGCAAGTTGTAACCCTATCATCTTTCTTGAAAACCTATATTTAAACCCAAACTAATAGGTTGTATAACATACATCCATGCATTGTAAAACTAAAAGCTTAACTTGTCATAGCCATAGTCCCTTATGATGCCATGACCTTATTCACAGACGGGCCTTTAGCAGCCAACTTGAATGTTGATCACGTGAGCCACTATGACGACGATCCTCTGTGTATCCATATTTGGTCTGTAGGTGTCTCTACATGGCTCGATAGTCCAGAAGGCAGTTTGATGTTTTCAGCTCCTCCTAAAACCGGACATGCATGCGGGCATCGACCTTTAAACATGCATTCACGACACAGCTAACGAACCTTTATGGCATCACACAACAACTGAAGAGGGGTTTCAGCAATTCGACGCCTTCGTAACCCAAGAGACGCTATTTTCCCTACAGGTACCAGGTGCACGAAGCGCAAATAGGCTAGCATGACCTGGTCACTCTTCTGCTGCCTCCAGTATCTCACTTTGGGTATAGTCACGATGCAGGAAGGATACGGCCATAATTTAATTATTTTGTCACTAGACGGATGACGTAATCGAAACATGCACTCGGACTCTGAGCAAAAGTGCACTCGGACTCTACGCAATTTCGTACAATTGCACTGCGCGCTACGCAATTTCGTACGATTGCGCTGGACACAATGCTCTGCGCGCGAGCTACCGGTGTCGTAGGAAATTCTGTCCCCCCCTTTCACTGTCCCCCCGGACATTTTTTCCTAGGAATGGCTGTCCCCCGGACAATTTTTCCTAGGTACAACTGTCCCCCCGGACAACGGTTCCTAGGAAAGAATGTCCGGGGGGACATTTTTGCCTAGGAGAAAATGTCCCCCCTGGTAGAAACGTCCCCCCTAGTGGGGGACATTTTTGCCTAGGAGAAAATGTCCCCCCTAGTACAAAGTTCCCCCCTAGCGTGGGAAACTTTTGCCTAGGAGAAAATGTCCCCCAAGATAAATTTCGCGCGCGATAATTAATAGTCGATATCACTCCACTTACATTATGCAAGTTGAATAGAAATAATATATGTATGTACATTTAAGCAATTAAATGAGCAAAAACGTTCGATATCGATGAATGGAAATAATACATCGTGTATGAACAAAAAAGTTGAGAGCTAGGAATGAATTCAAGTCATCGTACAAACACATGCAATGTTCTAGTGAGAACAGCATTCACTGCGCGCAATACCATGTTTGATTTCAGTTGTAGCCAAACCATATCTGGAATGCTTTCACACTTCGTAAATGGAACCAATCATGACATTGATCACATTCTGCCATTTCACCACATTCAGGTTGTCTGCACTTACAAAGCACATGAACAGGAATTATTGCCGACTTTTTGGTTCTTGGTTTTCTCTTCCTTCCAGGAATTCAGTCATCTTGCCATTAACCAAGCATTGTAAGAGATGCTTACGCATTTACTTTTGATTATATGCCATTGCTGTAGGTCAAATTCCATTGCATAGTGAGGTCACAAGTTCCTGCTTGTCTCTGTACTGGACATATAGCTTCAGTCACTTGCAGGGTTTTCTCACGTGTGCAAAGAATACATGCTATCTGTTCCTGTGCTCTGTCTGGTAAGTCCTTTGGGCATCAAATTATCAAACATTTTAACTTCACCTAGCCTAAGGAACATCCTATTGTTGATATTGTTACCCAATCCCCGTTGCAGCAGAACAAATCCCCGTTCCAAATCTTGGTAGAGGCTTCCAACCCGACCTTTCGCGAAGGGCGGGCCACGCCCAACTACTTTTTAGCCAGGGTAATGAGATTTATCAGGCTATGAAACTATATTTGGAAGAGTTTTCTTAGAAGGCGAAAGCTGCGGACCAACCTTTTCCCGCCTAGGTATAAATCGCCGTTCATGCAGCTAATTAAGTTTGCGCATCTAACGTACAGCTTTTCTTCAAAGCCTTGGCCTAAACAGATAAGGAATTATGTCAAAAAACCATCAGAATGCATGTTTCCATTATCTTTCGCTGCTCATCATTGGTCGTTATCAGTGATGCCGCGGCCAGCACAGACCGTCCGTGACCGTATAGATTTGACGGTTTTTGACGGCCGACCGTGACCGTGACCGGGAAGCTTACTGATCACGTGATTAAACCGTGAAAAATAATTGGCCGTCAATTTTATTTGCTGGCCGTCCGTGACCGTCAGAACTTTTGACGGTCCATTTTAAGCCTCACGTGCATTTTTTTTTTTTTTTACGGCGTGGCAAATGTCGTCTGAAGGAAAAGAGGCGACTGAGGCGCTAGAAGAAACGCATCTTTCCAAGAAAGCTAAAACCTTAAAGGATAAGCCACCAGATAGCGCGGTGAAGTCTGCAGTACACCCGACTGGCGCGAAATTCACCAACACGTGGCTATGGAACCATTTTAAGTTGTCCCCTCGCCATGACAGATGGGCTCTATGCTCTGTTTGCGAAAAAGAAGGTGCTATTGCGTGGATTCCACGTGCAGATGGTTCTACTAGCAAAATGAAAAGACATCTTATTGAGGAGCACGATGTGTAAGTTATGTACGCCGGGCATTTGTGCTTGCTTGTGTAATATGCTGTTAAATAATGTAGGAATGAACCTGCACGTATTGCTGAGGAGTCTCCTGCGGTCCTAAAGCAGGATTTAATGAGAAGTGGTCCATGTCTTGATAAATATCTAGTGCCACGTTTCACGCAAGAGGAGCATGAACAAGCACTGGTACTTATGAAACGAGCTACTTCCATAGCTTTAACATCTGATAGTACATCATTGCCCACTGGAGAATCCATACGTAGCTGTTACAGGCCACTGGATTGACAGAACACCATGTGAGAAGGCTGCAGCTGGTCTATTCAAGTGGAGGCTAGTGTCTGCTGTATTAGCTGTGTCAGTCGACAATGGTAAGTCAATCTTTTAATCGTATTTTATTTTAGAGTGTATTGTATTTAGAATCTCACACTGCTGAGAATATCTCTAGTCTACTGAAGGAGTGTTGTGATTTGAAGTACCACATGGGGACTAGACTTGATAGTGTAACTACAGACAATGGTGCAAACTTTAAAGCTGCTGTGAAGCAGCTACTGGAAGAAAACATCGTTGAAGAAACACCTTCTTGTGCCTGTCATACATTTAATCTCGTCATAAAAGATGCAATTGATCCATGTAAGAAAAAGGTAAGTAAATACTATATTGTTGGTGTTATCCCTACACAAACCCATATTTTAGGTTCCCCACCATAAAACACGTGATTTAGTCCAACTATTTCATGATGTAACCAATGCCATTCGAAATAGCTCTCAACGATTAGAACATTTAAAAAACTTGCAGAGGACAAGGATAAAATCAGACAAGAAACTTTGGATATAATTATTGATGGTTTTTGGTGGATTTTTGTTAGCTGTACTTAAAATTGTTATTGTTTTTAGATACTGAAGGTGCTTAAGGTGTGTTTTCTCATATCGAGAAATTGGCGGTCAAAAGGATTACGCGGTATTCGGTCATTGCGTAATTCAATGTCCATAGAAAATGTATGGACGCATTCAGAAAACTGCAGCTAACTGCAGAAATAAAAATTATATTGACTAGGTGCTCTCGGATTTGCTATGTGGGGACTATTTAGCATATTTTGAGTACTTTAACGCACCGTAGGTACCTATATCCGCACTTCCACATTAATTATGCAAGGTTTCCAATGTCCATTCATTTTATCTCATTTACTTATTCAGTCATCAATATTTTCCCAACCAAATGATATTTTCCTTCGGTGCCACCGGATTATATGAGAGTAACCAATGCACTTATTTTTCATCATTTTTTCAGAGCTTAGGGCCTTCAAATCGCGCTTCCCTTGAATGGTTAGTGAGATACACCCCAAATCCAAAACGCATAATATCACGTGCTACTCTTTCGTCAGTTAGCCGTGCCCAGACCGAGCTGTTCTGTAAGTACAAATTGATGTCTATAACCACGACCCCACCCACCACTATAATGTACACAACAACTTAACGTGCAAAATAACTTATTAACCGCTATTTACTGTAGGCAGAGATAATCTGCTGTAGGCCTGCTCTTCGCTTTTGGTTCGGTACTTCCGCGGACGATTTCGAACGGTACGAAGACGACAATATCGAAGATTAATCCCACGAGGATATGAGATGCAGGTTAAAGACCTGGAAGTCTGCCTGTGGACTGGATTCTATGGCAGAACTGAAGCCTACTACCCCACAGGCCTCAGCTAACTGCTACGGAGGTACGGGAGTGCACGGACCCTATTGCAGACAGGCAGCTATAAAGCTGGTACTATACTCTGGACTCTACGGCAGGCAGCGACGGAATACTCCTGGCCCATGTATGGAGTGAACTCTATGGCAATAAGCGATGCATGAAGAATCACACAGTTAACAGCTATGAACTCAAATCTATGGCAGACACCTAACAGCTACAGTGTATGGAGTTGGAGTGATCCCTATTGCACACAGCTATGAAGTACTCCATGGCAAGAAGCTATGGGCCCTATGGCAAGTACCCCATATAGCAAGCACCTAAGAAATGAATCCTATGGCAGATACCCCACAGCTGAAAGCGTGTGTGTGAGCATATGTGTGTGTGATTGTGTGTGTGAGCATATGTGTGTGTGATTGTGTGTGTGAGCATGTGTGTGAGTATGTATGCATGACTGTGTGTGCGTGTGTTGTTGTGTGAGTGGCTATGAATCCTCTCTTCCCCTCTCTCTGTACATGTAAGTCAGTATGTACATGTATATATATATGCTAAGAATCAGTTCTTGTACTTGTGCAATGCATGCATATGCACATGAATGTAATTGGCTAGTTTTGATGACATTCTGCATTGTTTTCCACAGTACACAACTCAACTCCAGCTATCAATGCTCACCAATGGCAAGCTCTATTTACCCACTCCTCCCTCCCTCCCTCCCTCCCTCCCTCCCTCCCTCCCTCCCTCCCTCCCTCCCTCCCTCCCTCCCTCCCTCCCTCCCTCCCTCCCTCCCTCCCTCCCTCCCTCCCTCCCTCCCTCCCTCCCTCCCTCCCTCCCTCCCTCCCTCCCTCCCTCCCTCCCTCCCTCCCTCCCTCCCTCCCTCCCTCCCTCCCTCCCTCCCTCCCTCCCTCCCTCCCTCCCTCCCTCCCTCCCTCCCTCCCTCCCTCCCTCCCTCCCTCCCTCCCTCCCTCCCTCCCTCCCTCCCTCCCTCCCTCCCTCCCTCCCTCCCTCCCTCCCTCCCTCCCTCCCTCCCTCCCTCCCTCCCTCCCTCCCTCCCTCCCTCCCTCCCTCCCTCCCTCCCTCCCTCCCTCCCTCCCTCCCTCCCTCCCTCCCTCCCTCCCTCCCTCCCTCCCTCCCTCCCTCCCTCCCTCCCTCCCTCCCTCCCTCCCTCCCTCCCTCCCTCCCTCCCTCCTCGCCTCTTCCCTCCTTCCATGATCCTCTCCTTCCACTTCCCTTCATCAGAGGAGGCTCAGAGTGTTCAGTGACAAAGATAAGGACAAACTCAGCAAGGTGACCCAACATACTAAGTCTGTGAGGGAGGCATGACATGGAGGCCACCCTCACCTTGGAGATGGAGACAGAACAGAACAGGGACCAGTGGGGTGTCATGGAGAAGGCACAGAATTTGAACCAGGTCTGGGCACTGGTCACCACTTGCAGTAACCCTTTATAGGCCAGTCAGATACAGTGATATTAGCCCTTTAGTGACACGAGTTTTAACCCTGTAAAGACAGCAATATCAGCATTATTCTCCAGAACAAATTTTTATTTGTATATGTCTAGTTGCCATGGTGATTCATGTCCTCCAACTATGCTGCAAAACTCAGTCTGTTGTATGATGATTAATTAATATTGTTTGTTTTCCATATACAGTATGGAGGAGGAGAGGACAGAACTACACCGAGTACTTCGAGGCCGCAAGAGGAGGGAGACCTCACAAGGGAGTGCAGCCAGCAGGTGGGTGTGGTCAAGGGAGGTGGTAGCAGATGTGATGAGGCCAAATATTGTGGCATACAATTGTACGATTCCATGAGTGTTGTGTGTGTGTGTGTGTGTGTGTGTATTTGTGTGTGTGTGTGTGTGTGTCTGCAATGTATGGTAGCAAGCACACGATGCATGAACATAAACTGTACAGAAAATGTCACACACTTTAAAAGGAGCACACCTTAAAGGGCACACTTTAAAAGGAGCACACCTCAATGGGCACACTTTAAAAGGAGCACACCTTAATGGGCACACTTTAAAAGGAGCACACCTTAATGGGCACACTTTAAAAGGAGCACACCATAATGGGCACACCTTCCCCTACAAAAAAATCTTGGCATACATGTTCCAAATTCATGTGTGATATGTTGTCGCATGTGTTCCAGTTTTTCTAGAGCACTGTTGAACATGCTTATGTCATTCAATTGCAGGCATATCACCCTTCTAACTTGCACAGGTTGAAGAGTTTCTAAAACGCGTTCCCCCGAGAAGTTATAAAGTGGCACACCCCTTAGCATATTAGCGGGTATGCCTCATCGGGGAATCGCTTTTTAGAAACTATTCATCCTGTGCAAGTTAGAAGAGTGATGTGCCTGCAATTTAATGACATACATGTACATGCAAGCATGTTCAACAGTGCTCTAGAAAAACTGGAACACTTGCAAAAACATATCACGCATGAATTTGGAACATGTCATGCCAAGATTTTTTCGTAGGGGATCCATTGCGGGATAATGTGCAGACAGCATTCTACATGTAGGGGCCATTTTTCCCTCCCCTAGGAAAGGTCCCCTGTACTGTTCTTTGGGAGTACCAACCTGACATCTGCAAAGACTACAAGGAGGCAGGCTACTGCGACTTTGAAGGTTGGTGTGTCTGGTGTGTGCTGGTGTGTTGTGTAGGTATGTGCTGGTGTTTGCATGATGTGTTTGCCCATACACCAGCCTATACACCATACACCAGCCTATACACCATACACCATCCTGTACACCATACACTAGCCTGTACACCATACACCAGCCTGTACACCATACACCAGCCTATACACCATACACCAGCCTAGACCCCATACACCAGCCTGTACACCATACACTAGCCTGTACACCATACACCAGCCTGTACACCATACACCAGCCTATACACCATACACCAGCCTAGACCCCATACACCAGCCTGTACACCATACACTAGCCAGTACACCATACACCTATACCTATATACACCATACATCAGCCTGTACACCAGCCTGTACACCATACACCAGCCTAGACCCCATACACCAGCCTGTACACCATACACCAGCCTAGACCCCATACACCAGCCTAGAACCCATACACCAGCCTAGAACCCATACACCAGCCTGTACACCATACACCAGCCTGTACACCATACACCATCCTATACACCATACACCAGCCTATACACCATACACCGGCCTGTACACCATACACCAGCCTATATACCATACACTAGCCTGTACACCATACACCAGCCTGTACACCATACACCAGCCTATACACCATACACCAGCCTGTACACCATACACCAGCCTGTACACCATACACCAGCCTGTACACCATACACTATCCTGTACACCATACACCAGCCTGTACACCATACACCAGCCTGTACACCATACACCAGCCTGTACACCATACACTAGCCTGTACACCATACACCAGCCTGTACACCATACACTACAGTAGCCTGTACACCATATGTACACCATCCTATACACCATACCCCAGCCTGTACACCATACCCCATACACTAGCTTATACATCATACACCAGCCTATGCACCATACCCCATACATCAGCCTATACATCATACTTAAAAAAACCAGCCCATACACGCTCCTACATGTACATGTACCAGAATACTGAAGGTTTTGTCATACATGTACCTACTCTTAATCCTAAGATCTGCCCATGGTTTGTGCTGTGAATATAATAAACTTGAAAGGGGAACCCACAACCTTATCTGATGTTAGAGGCCCATGTAGTGCTGCTACCTTGCCTGCCCCCTACATTGACCTACATAGGCCTACCCTGCATGAACCCTACATGGACCTACATAGACCTACTCTGCATGAACCCTTACATGGACCTACATAGACCTACCCTGCATGAACCCTACATGGACCTACATAGACCTATACCCTGCATGAACCTTACATGGACCTACATAGACCTACCCTGCATGAACCCTTACATGGACCTACATAGACCTACATGTACCTACCTGAGTACTGAAAATTACTTGTGTCTTTTGTCTACATGTACATCTATTCCTTTCAAACTACATGTAACATCTGCCCTTCTGTGCTGTGAATATAATTAAACTTGAAATGAACCCACAACCTTATCTGATGTTAGACATAAAATAAACATACCCTGTACATGTACCTGGACTTATATGTCCCTACCTAAGACTACCATATCTACAAGACCTACATGTACATGTGTACATCTATCTAACTACTGGCATGTACTTATGCATGTAGGACTACCGTGGACCTACATGAATTTGGTTTTACCAGAGGGCGCACGAAAACTGGGGGGGAGGAGGGGATGCAGTCGAAGGGGTACATTTGTACATGCCCTGTTGTGCTCCACCGCTTTGTTGACATTTGTCAGCAAGTATTTGGACTTTTTTTTACGTATGACACAACATGTAATCTACTTGCAGGTATATGTAATCATCAACGGAAGCGTGTGTGGCTGGGGGGGGGGGGGGGGGAGGGGGGCAATTGCTGCCAGAGGGGTGGCATTTCATATGCCATGGGGGAGGGGGGGGAAGCTGGCCCCCCCCACCCC
Organism: Spongilla lacustris; assembly: GCA_949361645.1. Lineage (NCBI taxonomy): Eukaryota > Metazoa > Porifera > Demospongiae > Spongillida > Spongillidae > Spongilla > Spongilla lacustris. The sequence goes on along the minus strand of OX442417.1, from coordinate 4,251,611 downwards.
CAAGGCTATGCTTGATCCAGGGCTGCATGGTCTCTACTTAGACTTATCGTGAGTACTGAAGGTTAAGTGTTCATGTGTCTTTCCTCTTCACCTCCGTACCACCTACACTGTACTCCTTTCTAGTAGAAACCATACAGAGAAGTTACATGTATAAGTCATACAAACCACACACTGTGTGCAGAATGTGTGTGTGTGTGTGTGGGGGGGGGGGGGTAATGAATGACAGGGGCCTGTTGGGCAAGCACTAGTCCTGATGCCTTGGTTGAGCTTTGCATTGGGAGGGGATGGAGTGTGCTTTGTGCATGATGCTGAGGGCTTTGGTTTTATGGTAGGGGCATTTGTTCTGATGCATAATCATCACTTTTTTCCTCTAGGTTTCAATATCAGGAGCTGCGAATTTGTTTAAATGTCTGTTTGCAACTGTTTCCACAGAGATGTGCTACCATCAAGTATCTATATGATGCTACTTAGGCACTTATCTTTTTTTGTTTTGTTTGGTGCTCATAATATGACACTAGACTTGCTTGTAACTGTGATAGCCATCCGATGAGGAAGAAGTGCAGCAGGGTCTTTGTGGTTATTGTCAATTTGTAAACGTACTAGTAACTCAGTGATGAGGAAGGGCAGCATGACCCGTCGACCTGATCACTACGGTAAATGTATTAACCTATAAGAAGTTCGATATCTTGACATGAAATAAACGTGAAGTACGGGTTCTAGCTTGCCAATGTGTTCGGCTCTAGAGAAACGCCCACGCTGCCGGTCCGCCCATCGTTTACATCTCCCATATCACATTGAGTCGATGATTGACTACGGAAGGGGCTAAGAGAAACTATAAATGTAATAGCATATATCATAGGAAGTATCGCTTTATATTATCTCTGCTTTTACGATATGTTGCCCGCGCGATAATCGCGATCGAGGCTTCATGGCAATAATGAATTGCCGCATAGAAAGGTGGCGTAAAAAGTGCTGGTGGCGTGACGTGCACAACGGACGCTGCACCCGGCCAATATTGAAAGGATGGGTAAATATGCATGGCGGAGCATATAATAATGATGACATGTTGGGAGTTGGGACTCGGTCTCCCGTCGTGAACTACTAGTAATTGCGGACCGGCCACTTTGGACGAAGCCAACATCATCCCTTTCTGTCATCTGCGGTGCGTGTTCAATTTGTGTTTACGGGAGCTACAATTACTTTTACTTACTTAGTATCAGTAATACGTCATCGGCTTTGTATGCGTCTCGTGAGCTAGGCCATTAATTAAAAACCTTATTGATAAATGACATAATTGTTAATAAATGTTACGTAACATGTCTACTTTACGAATAAATTAGTGCGGTAGAAATTAATTTTTTGTCTTGATTTTTGTACAAGAATAGCTCATGATATAAATCTATAAATTACAGATTCACAATTAGACCGATTTATCGTACTTAGTACATGTGTTTAAAAATCAATTTGAAAAAAAAGTGCTAAATGTCCGCCTATGTATGGGCAATTTCTCCATATGTCATACTGTGGCCCTTACTTTAATAAAGGATATTGTCACTCGTTGGAACTCAACGTATTATATGTTGGAAAGATGTGTAATATTGACACCATTTATCATGGAAGTGTGTCATGAGTTCAACATTTATGTCTGTGCTGTTTGAGGGTGAAAAGTACCCAACACTGTGTAGCTTCTCTAGGTTGGTCACTAATCTGAATATGGTGCTTGAAGATGTGCGACCCCCACCATCATGGAATTTAGGTTTGTTATTTATGTTAAACGGTTATGTTCATGCATTTATATTATTGTACCTTTTTTATTGAGTGTCTTTTTGTATAAGACAGCATGTCTGGAGTTGGCTTGTAGGTCATAATGCTAGATTTGGACACATGCAACTACACTACAGTTGCCTGTTATAAGTACTAATGATACAATATTGGTAGGACTGTATGTATAATGGAATGTCAACTTGTATATGTTTAGGTGTTGAATACTGGGAAGATTTGCCTGAGGATGTGCTTGAGTGTTACGAAAGTCTCAAATTTGGATTCAGGAATCGGTTTGATCTAACTGATTCACTTCTTACTGTTGCAGCATTAGTTCATCCAGGTCACAAATTTCTCAGTTGGTTACCTCCTGAGTAAAAGGCAGAAGCAATTGAGCATTTTATGGAAGAGTTAGAAAATGTTGCTGAGTCAGACAACACCAATGATTGCACTCAAGTTGTTGGAAACATTTCTACTGATGTAACTGAAAAGAAAATTGCATTAGATGCCTTTTTCAACTTTGAGGTTTGAGATTGAAATTGTGGTTTTTAATATATTATAACTTTACACTCTGTTGACAGTCTGTCGAAGAAGAAATTGTTGGAGTTGAATTGATGGTGAAAAGTTTGAAAGAAAAATTGACTGACGTATTTAGGCACTACATGGCAGTTCCCCTCACCAATTGGCGAGTTAATAATGTTATGCAGTGGTGGGGAGAGAATGAGGATAAGTTTCCTAATGTATCCAAGCTAGCTCGCAAGTACCTTGCCATTCCTGCGTCTAGTGCCCCATCTGAGCGAGTTTTCTCCCAGCTGAAACTCATTGTGGAGCGCAAAAGATGGAGGATGGATCCAGCCAGGATTGAATCTGTTCTCTTTCTCAGATGCAATAAAGACTTTCGTTAATTGAATCTGTTTTTTCACACTTGTTCTGCTATACCCATATCTCATGCATATCGTTCATGAACCATTTCTATTGATACGTGCATGCCAAACTTCTATAGCATAAGTAATGACCGCGTCCGTGACCGTATTAGTAAAATTTTGACGGCTGACGGCCAGCCGTGAACGTGACCGGATTGAAATCATACGGTCCATCTTTGACCGTGAACGTGACCGTTTATATCCAGACGGCCAGCCGTGAACGTGACCGGATTGTTAAAAGCTGGCCGCGGCATCACTGGTCGTTATCTCAATCCTCCATAGTCGATCCGATGGACCCGTAGCCTTTTTGGCGTAATACAAGACTCCTTTCTCCACATTGTAGGTTTCTGTCGCCTTTCGCCGAAAGGAGCGTTTTTGGTCTTTGGACAATGCAGTTGGGTAGTAGTCTCGGACCCACAATGACGTAAGCGTTTAGCTATAAACACTACTGTCATACTGTAAGCGATAAACGCTTACGTCATGGTGGGTCTGGGTACGAGACTAGTTGGGTAGTGACCATGAGCCAAAAATGTCGTCGAAATCCATGAAACACTTCGCAAGAAAAAGTTCTAGCTCCAACCGTCACTTTATCGTTGCCAATTAACGATTAAAAAAAAAAAAAAAAACAATAATTTATTGAGGGGACACTTTTACCAGGGGGGGGGACATTTTTTCCTAGGTACGAGTGTCCGGGGGGACATTTGTACCTAGGAACAAATGTCCGGGGGGACACTTTTTCCAGGGGGACAGCCATTCCTCCGACACCGGGCCACCGTAGTTTTCTTTTCCTAGCTGTACACGATGGTCAGGATCCGAATTCCATATCTCCTCCCCACATTCGCCAGTATATTACCAACCTAATGTCCCTCCATCAATTGGGTGATGTAGAAAGGATTCCTCTAGGGATGTACTGACTATGGTATTTCCATTAAAAGGAGCATGATTTTCCACATTGAATATACAGTGGTATAATGACTGGGTATACGGCATAGTACTTTAACGTACAATATCATGTACTAGCATTTTGTTGCAGCCAAGTTTAGCTGCTGATATTGAGAACTGCCAATATTGATGCGGTAAAACACAAAGGGCAGCAGACGATCATTAGTTCAGCTGAAATGTGTTTGCTTATACTTTGCGTTAATCACTCAGGAAGCATTTCCGCTTACTGGCTGTGGCTTTTCCTCTGTGGGCATTACATGTTTGCTGATTGTGGTTAACAGGTATGCTATACAATTAATCAAGGCACGGAGGTAGCATTTCTACACATTTCCGTGTGCACTGAGGTCAGTGCAGGCATATATATGTAAATAGAGCATTAGCATCTTATAATGTACAAACTGGATGTATATCCATCAATGCTTAGTATGGATTGAATGTATTTCACAATTGAATCAGTTTTGTAATTATTTTATATGGTTCGAATAATCAGCATGTACATTGCAGCTATGAAATGATAATATATATGTTGTTGAGGATGTGTAAAGAACTCGTGCATGCTTTGACCATATTTGAATGTGCAATTTTCAAGTGTAGCAAATCCTGATTTTGAAATAAATATCGACAAACCACGTTGCATTCAAATATTGCATTTGTTAGGTACTGTGACAAATCGCGTAATTGGGTCCGAAAATCGATGATCTAAAACTACGTCGAAAATTGGACCCGTATTTCGTAACATTGAAAAAGTGTATCGCGAAGAGAAGAAAGTTGCTCAATCACCTGCGAGGTTAGTCCGACTGCATGGCTAGATTTAGTGACCCGATTAGTTGTAGAATGAGACACTATTGTCTAATTTCGAGCTGGTTCTTGTTCTTTTTTTATTTGACACATTGAATTCGTAGCATTTTTTTGGGAACGAATCTTGACTCCGATTGTTAACCAACTATCACATGGTATGTTTTTTTATTTAAGTTAGGCACTGAATCATTATGCTACAAAGTATGAGGCCATTTGCACGATGCCCAAAGGGTGCTTTAACTACCCAGGCGTTTTATGTTGGCATGCATGAAAAAAGAGCACAAATCCTTGTACTAATGTATCTTTGTGTTTGAACTAAGTTGGATAACCTGGATTCTCTGTCTAAAATGCATGAGCTCATTCAAATTCGGTTCTTTCTGACTACCCTATTTAGTGCACACCCCAATCTTCAATTAACTACGTTGTAAATAAAATTTCGTTCAAGAGTGAACTAATCACTATATTTCTATTGCTATAACATTGCAATACGATGATGCCCACGCACTGTTCTTTTCAAGCCAAGTATTCATGTTTAATTACTTCATATCACACACGTACATGTATGCACGCAATCATTGCTTTTCGCTATTTAGAATGAAGACAGTTGCTGATCTCTGAATGCTCATTAATGGTTATAAAAAGGATGTGAGTGAGGATGGATCCCTTCTTGCTCCGGATGTAACAAATGGCTTGGTGTTGTACATCAACTCCAACCTAAAAAATGCCAAACCCGTAGAAATAGCGAGGATAGTGGCAAAACTAGCACCAAGACAAGATGTGAACATTAATGCATTGTGCGCCTCCATTAAGCGTGTGCTTCAAACTATCAATGACATGAAGAAGCATCTTGATAGAGCCTGGGAAGATGTTGTTTGTTTTCTGAAGCTGAAATTTGATTTACCTTTAAATGAATCAGTGACAAAGAAGCAAAATCCACACGCATCAGCTAGTGTTGTCATGCACACTAGCCAAAGTGGCAGTTCTGGTTCAATAACATTGAATTCTACATCTGGCTGCACTAAATGTGGGGAAATAAAAACTTCTTTAAGCTTCGATTGTTTCCAAGTGTCAAAATGAAAAACAAGTATCTTCAAAAAGCATTAAGAAGGAAGTCCAACATTGAAGATACACTACGTTCTAAATTGCTAAGTGCTAAAAGAACAATTAATACAAACAATTCAAAGATTAACAAGTTGAAACTGGAAAACCTCTCATTAAAACAAGGTCAAGGAAGCGAATCAAGACAGCTAAAACGATCACTTGTTGCATTAAGATATAAGTACTACAAATCAAAAATCTCCTATAAGATACATGAGCAGAAATGGAAGAAGGAAAATAAGGAATTAAAAGAAAAAATTCGCCTAATGAAAATTGAAAATGATATGCTAAAAGTGAAAAATCAAAAGAAGGAAGATACCTTCAGGAGAAGCATTGAAAAAAAGTTACGCTGTGTTGTAGAGATGGAGCATAACTTGCTGAATGAGTTTCCTGAACTTTCACCTCATCAAGTAAGTATTATATTAAAAGTTTTGTCAGATACATCCTCCATACTTGGTCTCTACTTCGAACACCTTTGGTATGTGAACGAGAAGAATGTACTCTATAATGGACATGTAGTAAGTGTGAAACCTTTAACAAAGTCAAAAGTTCCTAAAGTCATTGTATTCTACTGGAAATCAGATGAAGATGAAGAAGATGGGGAGAACGTTACAATGACAGTATATGGGCTGTTAGCAGATTACATTGCTGGTGACCTTAACTTAAGTGAACTTAATACATGAATAATGTTGCATTGTACATAGTGTTGTGTTGTTATAATGGGATATTTGTTTTGCATTGTGTATTATTGTACTATTAGTGTGATTTGTGTATATTTCACCACTTTGTACCATAATTCAGTGCATACAGCTATGATACCAATTTAACAGAATAACCTTCCTTAACTTTAAAACCAATGGTAAGTGTAAATGACTTATAGGAGCAGATTTCAATGCATCTCTCTGTATGTTATGAGTGAGTCATCGTAACTTAACGTTTTGGTTAAGTCTTTGCACTTAGTTGCATCTCTGCACTGATTATAAACTCAACCGGGACAGTTTTTGTTTCGCGGTTCCCATTAACTCACGTACATTCGCGATCATTTCGTATTACATCTTTGGAATAGCGTGGTGCTCGCAACGAAACTAATCACTATAAACATAAGATATCGTTGGAATGTATATTTTTTGCTCTTTCCAATGATGTATATTATGTGCCTTAAATAACGATTTGAAAAAAATGTCACTGTACCTACATTTGTGACTTTAAACCATGATGCAACAGTTGTGCTGATATCCATGCCACTGTACCATGCACCACTCCCTACTGATATAGTATATGTATTACTGCCCGATTCACAACCTGCCGCCCGTTTTGAAGCCGGTCGACCGGATGCTAAGCGGGTCAAAGGTTGTGAACAGGGTTGCCGCGATGTATCGCGGTTACATAGACTTCTATGGTCGGTTAACCGCGATATATCGCGCGGCAACCCTGGTTGTGAATTCGAATCGGGCAGTAACATATTGATGACATACTGTGTATAGTAGTGATGCTTGTTCCATCCATGAAATGGGGTTTCATCAGACATTTAACCATAGTAACCGGCTACGTATACCTTCTCCCATGGGACGTTTTACAATGTTTTTTTAAATTGTTATTAATTCAATATTGATAGCCTTCAAAGTTTGGATACTCAGCTTAATATATTATCATCTTTTTACCAAAGATACAAAACTTACTATAATAATAATTATTATTATCCAGAGTAGACATTTCAGGCTATTGTTTTTGTGCACACATGCATCCCATCTTCCACCTCATCACTATCCTTTTCCACCACTTCCATATTCTGCACCTCCACTTTGGCTCTAGCGTAGCGTGACCATGCACCTTCACCTGGATGATTTATAATAATGATCTTCAATAAAAGAATCACTTTTAAAATTAATACATAAACTGCTGTTAGCATGCGTGGCTGTACAATTTAGTCAGTATACGGTATGACATCTGAACAATGAAAATTTCTTCATGCTTTTTAAAAGACATCGATATAATTCATGGCGTTATATAGATGTCAACAAGGTGCGTTAGGTGATCAATCTATATATGCCCTACCATCGTAATATATAAACTGTCCTACGTGTAAGAGCTACAGCTTTATACATGTACGTATGGTGTAGCTAAATTCGTCACGCTCGAGGGAGGCATGGCTGTAGGTACATGTGTATATGCATATACATACATGTATATGTGTGACAAGATAGATAGCTAGAGGGTGACATATTTTGTGAATGTTCCGCTAGTAAACCTATAAAACTAGTGTCTATGACTCTATGTCTTCTACTCAAACGGTAATACCATAGCATTCATCATATAAGTCAGTGAGAGAAGTAATGTTAATGATCATTCAAATCACACACTAAAGTCTAACGCTGCAACCAAAAACTGAACAATATTAATTCTGTTTGGGATCCTATATATAGCTTGCGAACTGGAAGAAGAAAATTTTGCATTATACAGTATCAATTATTATATATATTTATACCTTTGGCGCATCACTGAATTAACATGCTCGAACTTTTTGGCAGGCTGTGTTAGCATTCTGTAGTAATAAAGTGGTAAGTCGTTGCCTAGCTCCGCATCACACTAACCAGATGCTTGTTGGCTATGTCGTCATAGAGGCTGTTGAAATAGTTGTTGACAACAAGGTTACACTATTGAGGGGATAAAGCATGCATGCTTGGATATATATAGTCCACATGCGCAGCTTACAACAGTCTTCAATAAAAATGACATGCTATTGCATTTTGCTGTGAGCTTGTTCTTAACGAAGGCCTGCACGTATATAGTTGTGGGAAAAGTACCTTATAACCAATTGGAATGTAATCCCATCACTCTCCTATGAACAATTTCATCAAAAGAAACGTAAGCTTACCTTCGAATCACCAGCCAGCACAAAACTTTGCAAATACCCAGCCAAGGTTTTGCATGTATCGCAGGCAATCCCCGTAGTCCTCAATACCTCATCACGAAATTCAATCAGCTATATATATACAGTGGGATGAATGACTCGTGCCAAATCTCTACCGTAACACAGTCCTTTTACCTCTTGACGCTCGGCGTAAACCTGTGCAAAACTTTCTTCCTTAGAAACGTCACTGTCGTCCGTCTCCATGGTCTGCAGGTCAGACATTTCGCTGATACGTGGGAACGCCATGGCTGAAGCCACAAGTAGAGCGCACAGCAAGAGTCCTTTCAGGGTAAGCATTTCGATTTATTCGAAATCGTAGTTGTGTTTATGAGAGTGACACTTGAGGGAGCAGGCTTAGCTCTTTTATAGTTGTCAGTGTAGTATAGCTGAGGCGTTTCCGCACTAGCAGTAGAGGGCTTCCCTATACGGTGGCCCTGGAGGTCAAGAGCAAACACTGCATACTTGTGGTTATAGCGCAATATTAAACAGAGACCACTAAAGTAAAGGCGTTTCTACACTAGTAACGGCTTACCGGATCGGTCCGGATCAATCCGCATTGAGGGCGCATTCGAATCGTTGCCCAAACCGGATCTATAAAAATATGTACAATGTACAGTTGGGGACGTACACAGGCGTCATGACAAATATGTGTATGGCCGTCTCAACAAGGGAGTTTTGAGGAAACCGGCACATTCGTGGGCTATATGGGAAGCTCCTGACGTGCAGCGACAGCTTGATGGAGTTGTACACGGCCAACAAATTAATGTATATATTTTAGTGGCACCCACATGCATGCACAATTAATATTGCACATACGCACGTACGTATTACATAATTATAATAATTATATATATATAAATGCGTTAGGAATCAATTGCATCATAAGCTAGCATTTCAGACAATACAAATGGCGGCGGTGAAGTATACTGTTGATGTCGAAATTTATTCCCAGAGTTTGCATATGTTGTACGCCGGGTGCAGGACTTAAAGGCATGCATGCATGCATGCACAGATGTGAAAAGCTAGATTACGGACCCGCTCATCAATTCTCCTGTCGCCTGGCTCGCATTCAAATTCCTGGGAGGAAGCGTACAAGATCTACGCCAGGAGTTATACCCAGATACAGCTAGGCCGGGGCTACCATTATAGTATGTATATATATGTTACGGCCCAATTTAAAACTTTTGACCCGTTTTAAAACGGGTCGACCCAATTTAAAGCGGGTTAACCCATTTCCAAACCGGTCGACCGGCTTTAAAACGGGCTAATTAATTTTTATCAGAACACGTGGTTTACAATTTCTAAGTGTGCGTTTCTCAGTTCAGTTGCATTTTTTTGGCAGTTGGCTATGAAATGGATATGTACGATCGAGAGAAGGAGTTTGGAGCCTTTCTTGCCGAGAAGTTTTCCTCCAATGATAGAGGAACTAGCGGTGTAGTTTACAAAGACTTTGGAGACAAAATTAAAACCGCCATAAAAGACCCGTCGGCTGTTGACAAGAACTTGCGCTTCTTTGTTAAGAAGAAGGGATTCCAGATTCTGAACATCCCTAGTCTAGGAGCTCGCGATGTTCTTGTTGTTCCAGCAAAAGAGCAGGTACTTCTCACTAAATTGTTTGTCAGTTGTACACAACTATTGATGCGTGTTGTTGCCATTCATCGCACAAAATGTAAAGTTGTAGTGTTTTTGCAACTTCTAGCGTAGGAAACTGAGTAAATGCGTCATTTATATAGGGCTTGGTGGAGGACAATACCGCTATTGATAAGTACAGAAGAGTAGCGCATGTTGAAGAATTCTATGAAATCATTCGTGATGTCCATGAAAAGGATGTGTTACATGGTGGGTACAAGAAGACGTTTGAAAAGGTATGGTGTCATGTCGCCCATGTGTCTGTTACTGAATATGTATTCTTGTGCTCAGTTGCAGAGTTTGTATCATGGGATCCCAAGATGCGTGGTTGAAAAATTTGTTTCTCTGTGCCCATCTTGTCAGCTTCGGAAACCACAGCTATCGACTCCTCCTCTGAAGCCAATCATTGCAAATGGGTTTTTCTGCAGATTGCAAGTAAGCAAATTGTTTGTCCTAGATTTATGTTACAATACTTTGTAATACCTGACCTGCTTTTTACCCTTGGACTGTGTTAACAATTATTATTCATGCCTAATTTTAATTGCATTGACTCTATATATGGAGCACAAGTTTAGGCTTTACAGCTGGCTTCTAGAGCAATGCATTTATTTTTGGGTCAAAATAACATATATGCATGGCAGATTCACACACATGATAAAAGAAATTGACCAGTTTCATGTCAATCACATAGTAGTCCTTTAGTTGTGTGACTGTCACAGTAGTTATAGGCTTTTTTTTCTCTTTTGGAGTGCTACAATGTAGTTGGATCACAGTGTATAGCAGCACCCTGTGCAACAAATAGCCGGAGCCTTTCATTTGTACACTAAAGTTCTTAAATTTCTTTTCTAGATTGATATGATTGATATGAGGCACCTTCCTCATGGCAATAAAAAGTGGATACTCCACTGTGTGGACCACTGGTCTAAGTTCAATTTTGCATATGCTATGGAAGCTAAGAGTGCTGCAAATGTTGCAGATAATCTCAATACACATGTATTCCCTTATTTTGGAGTACCTCGCATTTTACATTCTGACAACGGTCGAGAATTTGTGAATGGGGTAATCGTTGACTTGCTAAAGCTTTGGAACTCTAATATTCAGTTGGTTAGTGGTCGCCCTAGACATCCTCAAAGCCAAGGATTAGTTGAAAGAGCCCATCAAACCCTGCACAAAAAGATGGCAGCCGAAATCAGTGCGAGTGGTATGAAGACACCACCTTGGAGTGATTGGCTACCACGTATAGTTTGTAAGTTGGTTTTGTATATTAGAATTCATATAAGTTAAAAGTTGTTTTTTCCTTATAGATGCTATGAATACCCAAGTGCATGATACTACAGGAGCATCTCCATATGAACTTGTGTTTGGTCAAAAAGCCCGAAGTATCATCTTCCCAACACAGCAAAGTGCAATTGTGTTAGAGGAAGACTTGGCCGATGAAGGGATTGATGTTGGTTTTTCATCAGAAGCGAAGCAAGCAACAGTCATGAGCCCAGCGCATCAGCAAGCATTTCCAACAGAAGAGGAAGCAAAGATAGGTGCAGAGGATGCCCAGTGCTCAAAGAGCTCTTCACATCAAGTGTCTGTGACAAAGAATGTAGTCAATGGAGCCAAGGACACCCAGCATGCTGATGGCAGAAAGTGAAACAATTGAAAGAGAGCTACTTGAAGAGAATGACGAATCTGCTATAGATGAAGTCAAGTCAAATGGGGATCACAGGAATAGCGTACGAGAAAATGCACTTTCCACTTTGCTGAAGCATAAAGAGGTTAAAAATTATTGACTGTTTTTTGATTTTGATCAGATTTAGCGTGATGTTTGTTTTCATTCTTATAGATCAGAATCAAAGCTGACAAAAAGTACCTTACTTCTGCTAAGAAGATGGCAGAAAGATACAACAAACAACACAGGACATTGTCATTTGTGATTGGTGAAAGTGTGTCAGTCAGAATTCCTCGTATTGATCGAGCCAGTTCCGACCTATCTCGCCTGCCTTGTGTTGTTGTTGAAATTGTCGGAGGAGACCAGAGCCTTTACAGATTGAGGTATATTGTTTTCAATTGTGTTACTTTTGCGAGTTACTTTGTGAATTCATCATCCTATGTGTTCAACTTCAGATGCCAACATGGAGTTTTGAATGTCTGCTACACTGCTGGAGAACTCGAGAAATACAACGGATCTGGAATGTGCGAAGTAGAGAATTGGCAAAATCAGCCTTTTATCTCATTAAAAGAAGCAGCTAGGAAACAAGCACCTTGGAATCATTTTGTGATCAATGCTTGCAAGTGTACGACCGGCTGCCTAAATCGCAAGTGTCAGTGTGTAAGGAAAAATATAAGCTGTAGCACCTACTGCCACAAATCGTCACCATGTTCAAACTGTACAACGTACGTTTCTTTTTTGTTTAAATTTAAATTGATCAAAATGTACCATGTACCAAAAAATTTTCAGCAGTGTAACTCGCAAGATTATTGAAGATGTTCACACTGCCATTTGTGATGTAGATTTTGGCCCTTGGATCAAATTTTGCGCCCATATTCAAGGTAAGTCTAAACGCAAAATTGTGCATTACATGCAGTATCTCATTTGTATGTGATGATATAAATGACTTTTTAGGTAGTAAGGAACTGAAAGATGAACTGCTCTCATCACAGAGATTGGATTTATGGAGATCAGGCAGTACAATGTATAACCGCAGTTGCAGAGAGGATGAAGACTTAGATGTACATGTAAGCATCGTGAACTGTAATTGTTTTTTGCATGTGTTGTATTTAATAACACAACCCAACCTTCACTGCAGCTTTCCAAATACATTCATGACTCAACGGAGTATGGACTGTATGTGAACACTCACGTATCACTTTGGCTTCATTCTCGGAGTTTTGACAAAAAGCCATCGCTTGTGCAAGCCTTGGGATTTGTCATAGTTAATGAAGATATACATACACAGTTTGATGCTTTTGTTTCATCCATGCCATTACTTTCCCAAGGCTGCTACCTGCAGTGTGGTCCATTGCTGCAGTACTGGAATACGCACATGAGGCCTATTCCCGCCACCATTGTGCAATTGTTTGGAGATGAATACCTCTTCCTTCATTATGCGGATGTGGATACTCTATGTGAATGGGTTTTCAAAGCAAGAGAAGAATTTGAGAAACATGATGAATCTGCAGAAGACACTGCTGAACATCCTGTGGAGTCTGAGTTGGAGGAGGCAGGAAGACATGCACCTCAAGGAAGCCAAAGCTCTGGATGAAATTTGGTGAATTTCAATTGTATGAAGCAGACAGGTAACATTGTAAAAATACGTGGGTGATTATATAAAACATTTATATCATCCTTTTTTGTTCAGATCTATTCTTGAAAACAACCAGTCCTGGTTGAATGACAACATCATAAATGCTGCGCAAACCCTCCTAAAGAGCAAGTATGGTACACCAGGTCTCCAGAATACAGTACTCGCCGCAGCACTCCAGGGCTGTATAGTAGGTGGAGAAGAGTTTGTGCAAGTGTTGAATTCTGGTGGAAACCATTGGCTTACCATATCTACTATGGTTGTCCCTACTCTACAGTCAACATATATGACAGCATGTGTTGCACTCTACCAAGTACCACACAAAAGCAGATATGTGCACTGCTTATGACCCATGAACCAAATGTAACCCTGCGTTTCATCAATGTCGACAAGCAGAATAATGCCAATGACTGTGGTCTTTATGCATTAGCATTTTGTGCAGCTCTCTGTTCCGGAGATAATCCACAACACATCACCTTCTCTAACACTGACATGAGAAAGCATGTGTTGCATTGCTTGATGCAAAATGAAATGGAAACTTTTAATGGTAAGATGTTAAAAAGGAAGAAGATGGTAAAGGAGACACAGCTACTTGAAATCATCTGTACATGTCGGAGCATAGAGGATGGTAACATGGTGGAATGCGACGTTTGCAAGGAATGGTTCCATCAAGGGTGTATAGCTGTACCAGAAAATGTTTGGAACACGCCTTCAACACCATGGATGTGTGATTCATGCAAGGATAGTTAAATGTACTCAAGGAACTTGCCTTTTTAGATCTGTTTTTTGTGTGCGCTCGTCGTTATTTTAATTTGCTGCATGCTATTTATTTCCAAATCATTAAATTTTCTGAATCTATACACTATTAACTCATTCAAAACCGGTCAACCCGCTTTAAAACGGGTCAGTTTTGCATATTGGTTTTAAAATCGGTCGACCCATTTTAGAACCGGGTGACCGGCTTTAAAACCGGTCAACCCGCTTTAAAACGGGTCAGTTTTGCATATTGGTTTTAAAATCGGTCGACCCATTTTAGAACCGGTTGACCGGCTTTAAAACCGGTCGACCGGCTTTAAAACGGGCGACCCGTTTTAAAACGGGTCAGGTTTTAAATTGGGCCGTAACATATATATATATTTATGGAGTCGAAGAGACAATGACGCGCGTCTACATGTATATAGGTACAAGTACGAGTTCAAGGAGGGACAATTTTCCCCCCGGCACCGCCGGTACACCTGGCACGCAGAGGCGGAGGCGGATACGAGTCCAGGGTGTCCGGACACCCCCCTTGGAGCTGTTGATGAATAAAATTAGTTCACATCGCGTACATATAAATACACAATGTAATTATAGTACCGTATGCTTTTAAGCGATTTCGTACACCATGCAGTATGCAATCAACTGATACGGAAATGTACATCTATTATTGTATATAGGATCGACTAATTCACCAAACACATGCGCAGAATTTCATTTATTTGCCTTCAATAAATTGGAATAACGGTAATAATATTTTTAATATGATTGATAGCTTTACAATGACGTGATATTTTAGAAAAGGGCGTTATTGAAGGACAATAGCCCAATGCGTAATCCAATCCATAGTGAATAATGCCATACATCACATAACGTACATTTATCAGTGCCCATATACATGTAGGCAACTATAAGTGACATGTATACATGTAGTTAATATATAGTTAACAGCAAGTGTAGAAATCTAGCTAATAGGCTATATAACGTTATAAATGTAGGGCAGGCCTGTTTGAAGCACAAAGTACATTATTTTAATACATTAACTGAAATGCTTGTTTTTAAACGATTTCGAGATCGCTAATATCCTGCGTGAAAAGCTCCGCGGCTCAGATCCCGGTACATATGATGTATGCATGAGGACAGTACATATATTATTATGGACGACATAATTATAATAATCACTCATCAGCTTGGCTATCTGTCACACCTTCCCGAAGGCTCAACCTTCATCTTGATCCCTCTGAGTTTCAAGTTGCCATTAAGAGGTGGTTAGGCCTTCCTTGAAGCAACCTTTGTGAGGGGTGAAGTACTTGCATGGGGGCTTTCCCTCAATGGTTCTCTTAGCATTAATGGCTGCCATGTCTTGGCTGCTCAACTTCAGCCATCTGATGCATGTTTTCATTTACAAATGCTGTTATCATGATGCCTGGGCCCTCTCCTTTGATCAGCAGCCGTCCAATGAAATCTGGAGGCATCTATCTCATCCTGGCTCCATCATATGCCTTTAAAATAGATTCATCTTGCTAGAAGATCCAAAGCTTCTTCCGCTCCATGCCCAATGGTAACTGATGTTGCACACCACCATGCTCTATACCCTCCCTTAAAAATTCCATTGCACTACATTGTGGAATGTCATCCACATTAAGCTGAACCTTTGCCCCCTCTCCTTCTCTATAACCTCCATTATCCTTTCTTCAATAACCTTCCGTGGTATTCCCCACATTGCGGCCCGCTCAACTGTCATTGGACTAAGGTACAGAAATGATTTTTTTCCCAGCTCACTCATGACGTTTACTAAATGGCGCCTTTGGGTTTTCACATCGGGCCTTTCATGGCCATCAGCAAACCCCGTTTTCCCATTAATTATCCGGTACTTTATCCCCAAGGAGTGCAAACATTTCCCGGCTTGCAGTTTCCTTTTGAAGCCTTTCGAACTGATTAGTTGACATTACATTGTATGCCTCCCAGTCAGATCAGAGACTGTTTGGGCAGCCCTATTCACCAGTCTATGTTGGTTTCTCCTGCTTTGTGTCTATAAAGCCTTCTGGGTTTAGCCCTCTCCATCTATGCATCTTTCCTAGCTGCATCGTGGTTATTTAATCCACCTATGTTGGTAAGTGTTGCTGCCCTGTACGTTTGGGTTGAAGTCTGTGCATGCATGTCAATATATACATGCTTGTTGATATCAATGCTATGTGAACGTGAACATAGTCAACATACTGATCTAATCCAATAGTACAAGAGAAGGACATAGTTAAGGCACAGCACTCATGTACAATCTTGTCCAACGTAGCATGCATGGTCTTTCACTAAATGGTCACGAGTGGCTTTGACTCTTAGAATTGTATAATCCAAACATTGGAAACCCTTCAGTTTGTGACAATTGTTACTTTCCTTTATTAAATGAATTAAGGCATTACAATACTATAGCACCCACAATTCCAACACAATCAGCACCATTAAACCCTCTATCAACCATTATGCAACCATCTGCATGGTAGGAGCTTATATTTTAAAGGTATAGCCCACATGCATGCATGCTGTTCTCTGTAACAAATTTATCACTGGCTCTTCAGTCCACCATATCCTTGTGAAGTGAAACTGATAGTACCTTGTGAGCTGTGCATGTTTTGGTGTTTATAAGTAGCTCCAGGTCAGTGCTCTGCATGGCTCTAATTTTAGACTTTAAGATCTCTCCATAAATTCTCAAAACAATCTATACTGTAGTTCCATAATTTGCCAAATACACCAAAGTGTGGTTCCCTGTAATTGCTCATGATCAGGCCAATACACCAAAGGTGACAGTGTGTTCTGTATTAACGAGATTCTGAGGAGCGATGTATGCCAAATTGATCTGATAGGTCTTGCAGTGTAACATTCAGCCTCATGATACACAAAATCAGTTACTAAGATGAGGATATCCTGTCCAAGCATTTTATGAAGTCCTGCAGTGCTTGTGATATGCATGGTTTGGCAATCCAGTATTAATAGTAGATATGGTAGATCATTCTTCTCATCATCTCCATGCATCAAAAAATTGCTGAGTAACTCAGTATTCTTTTTATCCAAAGCCATCTTCAACTCCTTGATAGTATAACTTCATGCTTCTTCAATTATTCTCAAGTTCCATGCCTGTAAGATAATGCTTTGCTGAAATATCTGTCTGGCATGAAACATTATCCATTGAGCATCGAGTTTGACAAAAGTATCCCTTACAATATATGTCAGCTGCATGCAATTTATTTGCATTACTTTCATAATCAGTACCTGAAAACAACAACATTCCATCTATCTGGGTTCGTCAGTTTCATTGCAGATGTACACATGTATTGGCAGTATGAAGCCTATCCTATATCCGATATATATGTTTCGAACTGTAACTTCAGAATGACCCGTGTTCTGAGTTGGCACTCAGCCAGGAATCAGGATTTAATTCATCGTTGAGCTTTGCAGGCCCACTTGCAAGTGTATGGTAAGTAAAACTCATTAAGAGGCTAACCTTTAATGAAATGATCACCGTATACAAGCAACGTAGACGTGCGAATTGGTTTTGTGCAACAGCATAGGTGGTAAGGTCTTAGCGATGAGCCATGCATAGGCCTATTGTGCATTTCATTAAATCACGCATCCTACTGTCTAAATGTTCCAATATAGCAAGTAGCTTATAAAACCTAGTCTGCTTTCCCGTACCGTTATTATTACTTTAGAACAGCCCACACCACAAAGGCATACTACTCTGTCAAGATGGCGCCTGTTAAAATTCATCGTTTAGTGACGTCACTGGGAGAACCACGATGTACCGTAAACGCGTATCCGGATATCGTTAGAAAAAAAGTACATGTACATATACTATACATATTGGACCGAGCTTTAGCCTACTGAGATAAACATGAAAACATAGCATCCCCAGTGCCCCACCCTTTCCGGTACAAAAGCCACTAGTGGGTGTGGCGTAACATTGGAATGTACCTTGTTCCCGTCTCTGTGGGATTCTACCTAATCATGTGACACTTTTAAAAAATATCGTGATTACCATGCATGGCTACCGTGCTATACATTATGCGATAAGGATTGCTCCGGTTGAAATAGTATACGGAATGCCAGCGTCATTCAACATGTCAATGCCGGTTTTCTTTTCCTAGCTGTACACGATGGTCAGGATCCGAATTCCATATCTCCTACCCACATTCGCCAGTATATTACCAACCTAATGTCCCTCCATCAATTGGGTGATGTCGAAAGGATTCCTCTAGGGATGTACTGACCATGGTATTTCCATTAAAAGGAGCATGATTTTCCACATTGAAGATACAGTGGTATAATGACTGGGTATACGGCATAGTACTTTAACGTACAATATCATGTACTAGCATTTTGTTGTAGCCAAGTTTAGCTGCTGATATTGAGAACTGCCAATATTGATGCGGTAAAACACAAGGGCAGCAGACGATCATTAGTTCAGCTGAAATGTGTTTGCTTATATAGATATCCTTTGCGTTAATCACTCCGGACGCATTTCCGCTTACTGGCTGTGGCTTTTCCTCAGTGGGCATTAAATGTTTGCTGATTGTGGTAACAGGTATGCTATACAATTAGTCAAGGCATGGAGGTAGCATTTCTACACATTTCCGTGTGCACTGAGGTCAGTGCAGGCATATATATGTAAATAGAGCATTAGCATCTTATAATGTACAAACTGGATGCATCCATCAATGCTTAGTATGGATTGAATGTATTTCACAATTGAATCAGTTTTTTTAATTATTTTGTGGTTCGAATAATCAGCATGTACATTGCAGCTATGAAATGATAATATATATGTTGTTGAGGATGTGTAAAGAACTCGTACATGCTTTGACCATATTTGAATGTGCAATTTTCAAGTGTAGCAAATCCTGATTTTGAAATAAATATCGACAAACCACGTTGCATTCAAATATTGCATTTGTGACTTTAAACCATGATGCAACAGTTGTGCTGATATACATGCCACTGTACCATGCACCACTCCCTACTGATGCAGTATATGTATTACTGCCCGATTCACAACCTGACCCGCTTTAAAGGGGGCCGCCCGTTTTGAAGTCGGTCGACCGGATGCTAAGCGGGTCAAAGGTTGTGAATTCGAATCGGGCAGTAACATATTGATGACATACTGTGTATAGTAGTGATGCTATCAGATGACTTGTTCCATCCATGAAATGGGGTTTCATCAGACATATAACCATAGTAACCGGCTACGTATACCTTCTCCCATGGGACGTTTTACACTGAATGTATTTTTAAATTGTTATTCATTCAATATTGATAGCCTTCAACGTTTGGATTATAATTAATAAATATTATCATCTTTTAACCAAAGATACAAAACATACTATAATAATTATTATCCAGAGTAGACATTTCAGGCTATTATTTTTGTGAACACATGCATCCCATCTTCCACCTCGCATCACTATCCTTTTCCACCACTTCCATATTCTGCACCTCCACCTTGGCTCTAGCGTAGCGTGACCATGCACCTTCACCTGGATGATTTATAATAATGATCTTCAAGAAAAGAATCACTTTATAAATTAATACATAAACTGCTGTTTGCATGCATGCTCGGCTGTACAATTTAGGCAGTATACGGTATGCCATCTGAACAATGCATGGAAATTTCTTCATGCTTTTTGAAAGTCATCGATAATTCATGGCGTTAATTAGAGGTACGTTACACAGCGCTTCGGTGGGCTGAATACGTATCGTCGCAAATCCTGTATTTCATGTTGCTAGCGTGTTACAGACGAAACGTGTGGTTTTGGGCATCCGTAAGTTCCGTAATGTAAATGATTGCGCATAGTCAACGTACGTGAGATAGCCGTACAATATACGTGTAATAAAATTCCATATAATCGGTACGAAAGTAATATCAGAAAGAGTCCTCACTTTGCATTTGCAAATCTCGATGAATGGAAAACTACGCCAGCCTTCTGTCAACACTGCGCCGAATTTATCTAAACGTCTACTTACTTTGCAAATTTCACCAAAGTATTAAACGGCACTTGAAGGTATGTCGTCATCTATAATTACGCACTCTAAATTAGCACAGCTGAGCGTAAGCGTACCCGCTCGATGGTTGCAGTGGAAGCCTAGGCACTCCACTCACGTACACACCCACAATCACACACATGTACACACCCACAATCACACACATGTACAACACCCACAATCCTACGGCACTACACACATGTACACACACCCACAACCCACACATGTACATGCACACCCACAAGTGAAAATCCCATGGTACTCCACACATGTCCACACCCACAATCCCTAGGCACTCCACCTCTACATAACAGAGTTTTCATAAAGACAGCACATTAGGCAGTGCAACAAGTAGTTCACGATAAAAATACTGAATAAGGTTGTTCAGAGGCCACCCACAATCCCTTGCATAGTCTTGAAAACAAAGTTGTTCTCGTCGTATTGACCTATCTGATATTTCAGGTCTATATGGAGTGACTACCCCCTGAGAATACCGTGACCGGAGGTGGGTGTTACCATCATGTGATCCATACTCTTTCACACAGAATCCACTTTTATTACCTATCTCAGGTACACTTCATATTTGATACACCAATTTGGACAGATGTATGTGGTGTGACTACCCCCTGAGGATAGCGTGACCGGAAGTGGGCGTTACCGTCACGTGAGCCATACTCTACCACACAGAATCCACTTATAATGACCTATTTCAGGTACACTTCATATTTAATACACCAACTTTGACAGATGTATGTGGTGTGACTACCCCCTGGGGATGGTGTGACCGGAAGTGGGCGTTACCGTCACGTGAGCCATACTCTACCACACAGAATCCACTTATATTGACCTATTTCAGGTACACTTCATATTTAATACACCAATTTGGACAGATGTATGTGGTGTGACTACCCCCTGGGGATGGCGTGACCGGAAGTGGGCGTTACCGTCAAGTGAGCCATACTCTACCACACAGAATCCATTATATTGACCTATTTCAGGTACACTTCATATTTAATACACCAATTTGGACAGATGTATGTGGTGTGACTACCCCCTGGGGATGGCGTGACCGGAAGTGGGTGTTACCGTCACGTGAGCCATACTCTACCACACAGAATCCACTTATATTGACCTATCTCAAGAACACTTCATATTTAATACACCAACTTTGACAGATATATGTGGTGTGACTACCCCCTGGGGATGGTGTGACCGGAAGTGGGCGTTACCGTCACGTGAGCCATACTCTACCACACAGAATCCACTTATATTGACCTATTTCAGGTACACTTCATTTTTAATACACCAACTTTGACAGATGTATGTGGTGTGACTACCCCCTGGGGATGGCGTGACCGGAAGTGGGCGTTACCGTCACGTGAGCCATACTCTTCCACACAGAATCCACTTATATTGACCTATTTCAGGTACACTTCATATTTAATACACCAACTTTGACAGATGTATGTAATGTGACTACCCCCTGGGGATGGCGTGACTGGAAGTGGGCGTTACCGTCACGTGAGCCATACTCTACCACACAGAATCCACTTATATTGACCTATCTCAAGTACACTTCATATTTAATACACCAACTTTGACAGATGTATGTGGTGTGACTACCCCCTGGGGATGGCGTGACCGGAAGTGGGCGTTACCGTCACGTGAGCCATACTCTACCACACAGAATCCACTTATATTGACCTATTTCAGGTACACTTCATATTTAATACACCAATTTGGACAGATGTATGTAGTGTGACTACCCCCTGGGGATGGCGTGACCGGAAGTGGGCGTTACCGTCACGTGAGCCATACTCTTCCACACAGAATCCACTTATATTGACCTATTTCAGGTACACTTCATATTTAATACACCAACTTTGACAGATGTATGTGGTGTGACTACCCCCTGGGGATGGCGTGACCGGAAGTGGGCGTTACCGTCACGTGAGCCATACTCTACCACACAGAATCCACTTATATTGACCTATTTCAGGTACACTTCATTTTTAATACACCAACTTTGACAGATGTATGTGGTGTGACTACCCCCTGGGGATGGCGTGACCGGAAGTGGGCGTTACCGTCACGTGAGCCATACTCTTCCACACAGAATCCACTTATATTGACCTATTTCAGGTACACTTCATATTTAATACACCAACTTTGACAGATGTATGTAATGTGACTACCCCCTGGGGATGGCGTGACTGGAAGTGGGCGTTACCGTCACGTGAGCCATACTCTACCACACAGAATCCACTTATATTGACCTATCTCAAGTACACTTCATATTTAATACACCAACTTTGACAGATGTATGTGGTGTGACT
This sequence comes from Spongilla lacustris, assembly GCA_949361645.1. Taxonomy (NCBI): domain Eukaryota; kingdom Metazoa; phylum Porifera; class Demospongiae; order Spongillida; family Spongillidae; genus Spongilla; species Spongilla lacustris. The sequence goes on along the minus strand of OX442417.1, from coordinate 4,229,131 downwards.
ACCCCCTGGGGATGGCGTGACCGGAAGTGGGCGTTACCGTCACGTGAGCCATACTCTACCACACAGAATCCACTTATATTGACCTATTTCAGGTACACTTCATATTTAATACACCAACTTTGACAGATGTATGTGGTGTGACTACCCCCTGGGGATGGCGTGACCGGAAGTGGGCGTTACCGTCACGTGAGCCATACTCTACCACACAGAATCCACTTATATTGACCTATCTCAAGTACACTTCATATTTAATACACCAACTTTGACAGATGTATGTGGTGTGACTACCCCCTGGGGATGGCGTGACCGGAAGTGGGCGTTACCGTCACGTGAGCCATACTCTACCACACAGAATCCACTTATATTGACCTATTTCAGGTACACTTCATATTTAATACACCAATTTGGACAGATGTATGTGGTGTGACTACCCCCTGGGGATGGCGTGACCGGAAGTGGGCGTTACCGTCACGTGAGCCATACTCTTCCACACAGAATCCACTTATATTGACCCATCTCAGGTACACTTCATATTTGATACACCAATTTGGACAGGTGTATGTGGTGTGACTACCCCCTGGGGATGGCGTGACCGGAAGTGGGCGTTACCGTCACGTGAGCCATACTCTTCCACACAGAATCCACTTATATTGACCCATCTCAGGTACACTTCATATTTGATACACCAATTTGGACGGATCTATGTGGTGTGACTACCCCCTGAGAATGGCGTGACCAGAAGTAGGCGTTACCGTTACTTGAGTCACAGTGTTCCACAGTTCCTGTTGCCTCCCATGAATGCATAAATGTTCAAGAAGAAATTTTCAGACTCTGCCTTCGTTCCTCCTCCTTCCCAGCCGATTTTCTCCAGTTAATAGACGTTTAGTTTGTACATATGATATATTTATTATGACGTGAATATTTGCTTTCGAACAGTATGGCTGTCACTTAATCCTCGTTGAGTTGGAAAATGAAATGGCGGTTCACTAATTTAAAAACGCGCGCTTCGCACAAGTGATCGGGAGAATCTATTTGACATGCACCTGGATTACCATGTTGTGTTAGTAACAAAATCTCTCACGAGATAACCAATCAGTGCGTGCTGATATTCGATTGTTCATACCTGTAACTATATCGGGGGCGGGGCAGGTAAACATCTCAAGACGTGACTGCATGAGACACCGGTACACGCTGTGGTTACCAAAATATGTACAATTTACATTTATAATCACGTCCTCCATGCAGCTAATGTACATGTCTTGGTGGACGTCATCAACCTGCACTGACGGATCAGAAATAGGCCTATAGCCTAGATGCACTACAGATGCATGCATTCACTAACGGCAGAGCTCCTTCTCTTTGCTGTGATGTTAGTGCTGACATCGGTCTATAACACAATACATACATGCATGCGAAGCTACGTGAACAGTTGAAAAGTTATCAGTATAACGCGTAGTAATTATTCGTCTCTCGAACTCAGAAACTAATTTCCGCTCCTCAATACATGTTTTCACTAAAACATCAATCCCTTTCTAATACACAAGCATAAACATTATATGTTTATTGTGTCAATAATCATAGTATATGGTCTGTATATAAATATACATTAGGTGAATCACTATTAACCCATGCATGCATGCAGTTCGAGTCAAATCAGAAATGAAAGTGATTTGCAGTTGCCTCGATCGATATACCTCTTCTCTTAGAGGTCTTATACTAGAAGATGCACAGCTGAATAAACTGAAGTACACAAACATAAAAAGAACAGCCATATCAAGATAGGATACTGATATATGCATCATATCAGTGCACCTGCCGGAGTGTCACAGCCGGCTATAGTATGTTAAACCTAACTCTAAAGTCTTCAATGCCAGTACATTGCTTATAATAAGAGCGAGTACTCCGGCATAGAGTAGTTAGCTATACTATACATGTATATAGCTAAATACGCCGGTATGTATTGCATGGAATGATTATACAATCTTATACTTTTTATATGCAGTGTACATGAATTTTCAAACCAATTATCTGGGTTTTTATTCATACAAGATGCACTATACGTCAGTTGCTATTGCCTTTTGTGCATCATCATGCAGTTCTACAGTCAGTTAGACAGTATACACCTAGCATGGACAATGATCGATGCATATACATGCATGCATGTGTATATATAAGACACATGCAAGCATGCAGGTAACTGACAAGCACAAATAAAAAATATCATTATACATATACTGCATACTACAGACTACTACATGTAGTCAGAAGTCTGTAGTACTATGTACTGTGTGCTCTCTTTTCTGTGGTAGTCCGCAGTAGATGCTCTCTTTACTATACATGTATATACATTGTATAGTAGTCTGTAGTATGTCACTACTGTATGCTCTCTTTCATTCACATGCATGTGGATGAAAGAGAGTCCACATGCAGTGTCATCGTCCGTTCCAATAAAGCAATCTGGTCCCCTGCATATAGCTCTTAGTGTCGCGTCATGTGATCCAATTTTATTATATCGCTTCAGCTCCGCCTCGAGCTAGCTAGCTCTTGCCGTAATCATCGTCCGTTGACTCCGTTCCAAAAGGCAATCTGCTCCCCTGCATACAGCTCTTAGAGTCGCGTCAGGTGTTAATACAATTTTATTATATCGCTTCAGATCCGCCTCGCTAGCTCTTGTATGTCAAGTTTATTAATTATTATCGTTTTGATCTCGTGACTATTATTTGGCTGTAGCTTTTGGCGGTTGAAATGGCGACCTTAGAGCTCTTCGATTCTTCATTTAACAGTAAACGAGACAGATTACTACGTCAACTGTAATGAGGTTTGTATTACTCGTGGATTGCCATCGTATTGCTATTTATTGCGCTATATTATTACTAGAGTCACTTTGGACTGAATCCCGGGAAGCTGAATTTGTGATGCTCCATTTCATACGAGAGAGGCAACAGCATGTAGCTTCACCTGATAGTAAAGCAATGGCCTTTGTTGTGTGTGAATCCAGAGTACACTTCGACTATGTGATCATGAGCCTATGATGCTCACGCCGTCGATGCTCACGCTGCTCTGGATATATAAATTGGCCTACTTGTCGATATTTGCAACGTAAAAGATGCCTCGGACGCTGAGAAAGCTAGGTAAACACAAAACGTGCCGTTATTTATATGCCTTTCGTTCTAATAACAGCGCATGCATGGCTATAGCGGTTCGAGTGCCAATTGGACATGCTAGGTGGTAAGCGAAACATAATTCAACATGCATGTGCCTCTATTTAGGGATGGCTTCGATCTCGAACATGCTACATGTAGGTGAGCGTCCGTTTTGATAACCAATTGTGTTTTGCTTGTTTTTATGCTACTGGTCCTATAGGCGATTTCGCAGAAAATCTGTAAGTTAGCATTGTTATTGTTTCCTAGCCTACTACTAGTGTCATTGCTGTGTCACGCGCTACGACAGAAGTCAGTTCTCTTCCAATCTTGGTGAGTGACTAATACTTTATGTGTAGCGATTGTAACGCACGTCATCCAATGCAATACGCTAGTTCAAAACAACCCTCATTGTGGCCACAGAAGCGCAACATGTTCAGGTTAGTGCTATTCGCGACGTCTCTGCATGTGTTAGTATTGCCTTTTCCCCATACAGCACAAGAGTGTGAATTTATGAGTTAATCGAAGCATAGATATTAGAGGTATCTCTAATATCTATGACTGTGAAGTGACTTTGCTTGATCAAGTGATTTGTTTGCTGTTGTGTTTTTTAAATAATAATAATAATAAACATCGTTTGTATAGTCATTAAATGTGCGATGTTTAGCGGAGTAAGTATACTAGCTACTAAAAGGCGGGGCATTGATATTGTATACGTACCGCTACAGTGTAAGAACGGATTGAAAGACGGGTGAAACGTAATGCATACAAATTAAATACGTAAGCGGACGTACTAACTGCAGGGATCTGTATCCACATCCGTATGCAATCAGTCCACACACGGGGATCGGAAGCCTATGACTGCCGATGTCCGTACTCCTCCGAATACGGATGCACTTACGTAAGCATGCAGTACCGTATTTGCATTAGCGAGTCGCTGTGTTAGGTGATCAATCTATATATGCCCTACCATCGTAATAAATAAACTGTCCTACGTGTAAGAGCTACAGCCTTATACATGCATGTACGTAATGCATGGCTATACGATACATGTATATATCTCATCTTAATTCGTCACGCTCGAGGGAGGCATGGCTGTACATGTATATACATGTATATACATGTACTAATATGTGTGACAAGGTAGATAGCTAGAGGGTGACGTATTTTGCGAATTAATGTTCCGCTAGTAAACCTATCAAACTAGTGCCTATAATGTCTTCTACTCAGACTGTAATACCATAGCATTCATCATATAAGTCAGTGAGAGAAGTAATGTTGATGATCATTCAAATCACACACTAAAACTAAAGTCTAACGCCGCTACCAAAAACTGAACAATATATTAATTCTGTTATAGGGATCCTATATACAGGTATATAGCTTGCGAACTGGAAGAAGAAAATTTTGCATTATACAGTATATCGATAATTATTATATAAATATATTTATACCTTTGGCGCATCACTGAATTAACATGCTCGAATATTTTGGCAGGCTGTGTTAGCATTCTGTAGTAATAAAGTGGTAAGTCGTTGCCTAGCTCCGCATCACACTAACCAGATGCTTGTTGGCTATGCATGTCGTCATAGAGGCTGTCGAAATAGTTGTTGACAACAAGGTTGCACTATAGAGGGGATAAAGCATGCATGCTTGGATATATATAGTCCACATGCGCAGCTTACAGCACTCTTTAATAACCATGACATGCTATTGCATTTTGCTGTGACCTCCAGGGCCACCGTAGGGAAGCCCTCTACTGCTAGTGCGGAAACGCCTCAGCTATACTACACTGACAACTATAAAAGAGCTAAGCCTGCTCCCTCAAGTGTCACTCAGTCTCATAAACACAACTACGATTTCGAATATATCGAAATGCTTACCCTGAAAGGACTGTTGCTGTGCGCTCTACTTGTGGCATCAGCCATGGCCTTCCCACGTATCAGCGAAATGTCTGGCTTGCAGACCATGGAGACGGACGACAGTGACGTTTCTAAGGAAGAAAGTTTTGCACAGGTTTACGCCGAGCGTCAAGAGGTAAAAGGACTGTGTTACGGTAGAGATTTGGCACGAGTCATTCATCCCACTGTATATATAGCTGCATGATTGAATTTCGGGATGAGGTATTGAGGACTATGGGATTGCCTGCGATACATGCAAAACCTTGGCTGGGTATTTGCAAAGTTTTGTGCTGGCTGGTGATTCGAAGGTAAGCTTAAGTTTCATTTGATGAAATTGTTAAGGAGAGTGATGGGATTACATTCCAATTGGTGAAATATGGTACTTTTCACCAACTATATACGTGCAGGGAGCAAACACTGCGGTTTTAGCGCAATATTAAACAGAGACACTAGTAACGGCAAACCGGATCAATATACGCATTGAGGGCGCGTCCATACGAGGCCACTAGCATTCGTTGCACAAACCGGATCGATAAAAACATGTATACACAATGTACAGTTGGGGGCGAACACAGGCGTCATGATGAAAAATATGTGTATGGCCGTCTCAACAATGGAGATTTGAGGAAACTGGTACATTCGTGGGCCTATGCATGGGGAGCTGCTGAGGTGCATGCAACGACAGCTTGATGGAGTTGTACACAACAAATTAATGTATAAATTAGTGGCACACACATGCATGCGTATGTATTATACATGTATAGGCCTATGTAATAAAATTATACTATTATGATATAAAGACAACTGAAGATGATACATGCAGTATGTGGATTTGCATGGAGCTAATTAATGAAATAATCACGTACCTTCCTAGAGCAATAACGTTAACTTAGTCAATGCACCATATCTATTTACCAGTTAGTAAACTCCATACTGAGTTATGTTGTGTGCATGATGTGCACAACGGCTATTGATACAGCTCGTTTCTTGAAAATAGGCAAAGGCTTCAGATTTGAAACCGTCCTATATAAAGGCATTCAAACTCACCAACCGTCGCGTCAGTATGGTGTTTACAGTAAGTACTTTGCATGATAGATGTGTGAGTTCAATACTGCACGGGATCTCATATCTGTGACAGGGCAGGCGGCAGGCACTAGAGCGAATACCTATACTACATCTTTTTTTTTGGAAGGGGGGGGGGGGGGGGGGGGGGGGGGGGGGGAAAGGAGGAAGGAACTTCACTTCCCACTCCCAAGCTGCATGCAGGGCTGCCGCGATATATCGCGATATTTTTTGGTCATATCGCGATACAAACGAACATGGGATATACGGAGATAGACGGAAGAATAGACGGAGAAAGACGGAAATATACGAAAAATCATTCAGCAGTGTTGGGCCACACACATACATTCGAATTCCGCTGCGGTGCTGCGTACATATATACTGTAAATTATCCGCCCCCATCGAAATAAAAATCAGCCGCCCGTGTAACACAGGAAAAAAAGTTTCAAATGCTACAGATAATTACAACGGTTTACTACTGCAGCAATAATTCTACAGCAGCTTTGCATTACTGTGCACCAAGCGTTTCTCATCAGATATCCAGCTATTGCTACAGAATGTCATAGAACGCATTGAACACCATTGTAACTGGCGCTGAAACTATAGCATTCTGAGAAATGCTACAATTTACCGCCAAAGTCGAAATATAGTCACGTGAGAAAATTCTTATCCTTTAGCCTCGTTCGCAGACACACAATTCAAATCGTTGGGCGTGACCCATCATTAGCCAGACGCTGAGGTCGAACCACGCCTCACTATTAAGCGGGAATGACTTTGAATTATATTGTGCCGTTCTGCGGTAAGTAGTTACGATTTTAATTTCGAAAGTCATCAATCAAGTTTAGCTTTGTCATCATCATTTATGCTATCGACCCCTACCATCCTTAAATGGCCCCATGCAGTCATACCGCCTCGAACCAAGCGTACAACCTAGATTGAACAAAACCTACTACTGTACACTAATGCTTTTACAGTAGATGACTCAAGTCGCGTCTACTCATATGCATGGGTAAGCTAAACAAGACTCAGTTATGCCCATCGGCATGGATCCCTTCACAAACATCTACTTCACCGCACGATACATGTTAGTCTCGTGCCCAGACCCAATCATCACAGCTGAGGATGAATTTACATTTGCATGTTAACGAAAGTTTAGTCACTGAATTAAAATAATTGTGAAATCCACTCGTTTTGGGGATGATAATATCTTTGCTCACGTGATAATGGCACCATGACATATAAGTTCACGCCCACAGGTTAATCACGTGATCAGATGATGATTAAAAACTTATATAAAATCAAGTTTGTAGATTGTTACAGTCAAGCTCTTATCCATAAACTGAATGTCTGGTAGATAGCTCATGCTGCATGCTTCAGACTGCTGGCTCTAGATTCTTGTCCTCATGCACACTCATGTCATAGCCATCCTGCCTCTACGCTACCTCTAAGGGTGGGAGGCATATTTGGAGAATGCAGCATGCAGTGACAGCACACATATACCTTGCAAGGCAAGTTGTCTCATGTTGTTTGTCCTGAGGATGAAAAGTGTACATGTGCAGAGGGAGAGGAGAAAGTTTTGTAGGTACATACCTTGTCATAATAATTTACTTTCAAATCATGATCAAACTAAAGTCCTTCTGGGGAAGATTGAGCCCCTCTCATACTCTGCTACCTGGGTGGGGAGCACTAATTGGAGAACACAGCATAGAGAGATGTTTGGACATGTGTACCACCCAGCACACATCAGCCATTGCCTTGCCTTCAATACAAGACAAATGGAGATTGGGCACCTGTCATATCCAGGGCAGAACTTAGCTACCTGAATGGGTGGGGAGCACTTATTGGAGAACATTGCATGGAGAGATGTTTGGGTGTGTGTACCACCAAGCCCACCCACATGTACATCAGTCATTACGTTGCCTTCAAATTATACAAGACAATTTTTTTCCGTTCCAAATCCTACTCCGCAGACGTTCAAACGATGGCACGCAGTAAAGATGAGGTGACTAAATGTGTTGTAATAACTTATAAAACACCCACGGGCACCTACAAGCGGTTTTCCGCAAACACTGGTGGCTAGTAAGAGCCCGTGCCAACGTAGAATCTATTCGGTCTCATTATATATAGTATAGAACTGTCACGCCCATAGCCTATCTAACGGTGAGTCTCGGTCCGACTATACATGGGGCTAGAGCCTATGGAAGTGACTACATCGGTACTATGTATATATATCTATAACCTTACAACTTACTGTATCTGACGTCTCACGTCCAACCTCCTCTCCCTCCTCACCCCTTCTACAAATCCCATGACTTCATATCACAGATTGTGCCAGCGTTGCCAGTGCACACGGCTACTCAAATAGACTCCACAACAACACACACCAACAACATAGCAACTGCATAGTAATACATACATTGTATACATTGTATAATAGAATACAATAAAAGAAAATAGTTCCAGACTGCAGCCTTCTGAGCTTGCCTCATCTGCTTTTTTGTCAAGGAAAACTCCAAACTGAACAAGACATATAACAAACACATACACACCAGGGGAGGGAAAAAGTTTGTAGCCACTTGTGCAAACGCTTAGACTGACTCAGTCCGGAAATCCATTCCTACATATACCCCCCACGTGGGGCCACACCCTCACGTGATTTGTATCACACTTACACAGCTTACGGAGGGAGCATAGTTTCCGTCTAATTCACTACGTTCAAACGACGAAAACATATATCTCCCTCCTCACCCCTTCTACAAATCCCATGACTTCATATCACAGATTGTGCCAGCGTTGCCAGTGCACACGGCTACTCAAATAGACAAACAAAGAACGGGGTAATTGCTCTGTAGCAGCCAGACCCCTGCAGAACAGATATCTGTGGGGAAAAACAAAAATTCCAGTTACAATAGATCAATACAGTAGATCGGGTTGATCCCACATCAACCAACATTGGCCAATAAGCCAACAGACACACAGCTCTCTTGGCTGAGGTCTAGTCAACATCTCTGGTTGACAACAGGCCAACTGGCCAACAGACACACAGCTCTCTTGGCTGAGGTCTAGTCAACATCTCTGGTTGACAACAGGCCAACTGGCCAACAGACACACGGCTCTCCTGGCTGAGGTCTAGTCAACATCTCTGGTTGACAACAGGCCAACTGGCCAACAGACACACGGCTCTCTTGGCTGAGATCTAGTCAACATCACTGGTTAACAACAGGCCAACTGGCCAACCGACATGCTGCCCTACTGGCTGAGATCTAGTCAACATCTCTGGTTGACAACAGGCCAACTGGTCTACACTCAAAACTCCAACCTAAGGGCCAATACAGCTGTATTAGGGAATGCTCCATTGAATATAACTGATCCTGCCTTCCCAGGATGGAACATGTTAAATGTCAAAGGCAACGACAGGCCGTCTACTACAAAATCAGACCAGTGTACACCATCGCGGCACAACATAGGCCAAAAGAAGGGGGCTGATTCCCATGCCGGCACTAGCATGGTACCTCGGGCTCTACACGCCTCAGCATGTCTTAACACCCTAGGAATAAGCACAGGCGGTGGGCACCACCAATTGTTCTCACCGGACCAATCAATCGTAAAGGCATCTACTGCTTCTGCATCCTTGCAAGCAAAACGAGAGTTAAATCTCGGTAGCTGTGCATTATGCTGACTAGCAAACCTGTCCACTGTGTGAGGACCCCAAACATTATCTAACCAGGCAAACAGGTTAGGTTCCAACTGCCAATCATCTGAATCGACTATGCGACTGACATAATCTGCCAATTCATTTTTCTTATGGGGGATCCATTCAGGCTCAAGATGGGTACCATGACTGACACACAAGCTAAATACTTTTAGCACTTCTAATTGCAAATGCTCCTTTCGACTACCAACTAGCAACAAACGTGCCACATTTTGGTTGTCAGTAAACCAGCGTACCCTGCAATTTTTTAGCCTGCTTGCTATTGCCTCAAGCACTCTATGCACTGCCACTAACTCCCTCCATGTAGAACTTTGCTGGGCCTCCTCAGGCAACCAGTTCCCATGTGCAGTATGCATACCATGCTCTACAGTGTACCCGCCATACCCCACATCACTAGCATCCGAAAACACAACACGGACAGCACCAGGACTGCGCCAGATAGGCTGTGCAGTATAACTGACTAAGGACTCTGCCCAAAACGTAAGCTCAACCTCAGCTTCGGGGGTTGGCTGCAACCCATCACACCATGCAAACCTGGTTTGAAGCAATGCATACAAACCTCTAGTCATCAGCCTGGCCACTGGGCCTAAGGCAAGATTCATTGATATAATCTTTCCAACTAGGCTGGCTAATTGTTTAGCCTTAATACAATTCTTTCCTACTAGCTACTGAAGCATGTTTTGTAATGCGATAATTTTCTTATCAGGCACTGTGATACAACCAACTAAGAGGTCCACATTAAAGCCTAGCCACTGCACCTTCTGGGAAGGTGACCAGAAAGATTTTGCTTCATTTGCTACAAAACCTGCCTGACGAAGTGAGTCCTGCACCAGGCCACTGGTCTTCAATGCCTGCTGCTCACTTTCTACTGCACAAATGCCATCATCCAAGTACACAACTATTCGTATACCTTTACTGTGCCACCAACGCACTAATGGACGCATTATTTTAGTAAATGCATAAGGTGCGGATGACAAACCAAATGGCAAAACAGTGAACACATAATGAACAGACCTCCATGCAAAACCCAAAAACGTGCGATGATGTGGCACAATTTCAATATGATGATAACCAGCCTTAAGGTCAAATGTAAACATCCACTCACCTGGATTAAACAGCATCAATGCAACTCGAAGGTCTTCATACTTAAATTTCTGCTTCTACAGGCACTGGTTCACATGCCGCAGGTTGACTACTAATCTCTTTTTACCCACCCCATTGCACACCACTGACAAAGGACTACACACTCTAGGGGTATCAACCACCTTCTCAATGTAACCTCCTCCCAACAATTCTGAAACTGCTGTATCCACAAACTCGGCTTCATCTAGCGCTGATTGTTGGTTGGGTCGTGTGTAAACTGTTGGCTCCAACAATAGAGGCAGAACATAACCATTCATGACAGTATCTAATACCCATGGGGGAGCACACAATTCCTCCCTCCAAAATTTCACACACTCCCTTAAGCTACCCTTGACTGTATTACCACTGATTCTGGGCAGATGAAACTCTCCGTGCGCACCTGAAACGGCGTCCCAATCCAATTCTGCATGCATCTCATCTTCTCCATTAACAATTTCACAGGAATCTTCCACACCTTGACATGCGATAAATTCCCCACTAGCGCCCTTATTAGCACCAATGCACGTGCTTGTACACGGGGCTAATATACCTTTCTCACTACACAAGCTTAACTTGCCCAAATTTGGAGGATACACGGTGGTTGCTGTGGACCGCTTCGGGCACTCTCTTCTCATGTGCCCTGGCTCCCCACATGTGAAGCACGAGAAGGTTGACACGACCGCGCCCGTCAAACGCGGCCTCACCGCAGGAGGAGCCTACGGCTGTTGTAACTGCCCTCCCCCCACGGGCTGCAAATTCTGCAATGCACTGCCGTCACTTCTCCCGTATTTTCGGCCCCGTCCAAGCCCTTCGGCCTTTCGCTTCCGAGCGATAGTCCTTCCGGCGGCCAGCTCCGCACGCTCCATTCTTTTTTCGTCTCCGGAGTCATCTGCCAGGTCATCCTCAACGTACTCCTCCACGACAGCCCACCCCCATTCGGAGCGATCGGCCAGTTTTAACAGCTTCTGCCTGCGGGCTATTAGTGACATACCTTCCTCGGCTGCACCCATTGCTTTCTGCAGCCCTAGCTTGCCCCTTTCGCCCAGATTGTCGGCATTCACTTTTTGCAGCCCGGCAGACACCTCCGCAAAAGCGTCTTCGACGTCTTGATTGAAATGAAATTGATTTTCATTCCCTTTTCTTCTAAACGTGTATGGGTCTCGGCGGCCACTAGATCTGGAGAGTTTCTGGGAGGCCTCCTCCTGCGCCGACCGCATCGCTTCCTGACCATCTCGCAGCTTCCGCACCTCGCTTAAGAGTAGAGCCACTGCCTCTTCTGTCGCCATCGATCACAGGTAGAAGTCCAGGAAAAAGTTTGTAGCCACTTGTGCAAACGCTTAGACAGCTTACGGAGGGAGCATAGTTTCCGTCTAATTCACTACGTTCAAACGACGAAAACATATATGTACATTCAGGTGTGCTGTCTAACAATTTACCGCCAATCATGCAATCAATTATAAACATTCCGGTATTTTCCTAATCGTATTCACGGAACTGACTACAAACCGTTCCCAATGCCCAGAGCATGTGCTAATGGTGCACATGCAAGCAAGGGGACAACACTACATTCTCCTAGGGTCACTTCTATGGGAAGGATGGGTCAAGTCCCTAGGAGGAAACCTATTTTTCAGGTTAACATGACTGATGACTACCAAACCTTTCCCAATGCCCAGAGCATGTCCTAAGGGTGCTGAAACAAGGGGACAAGACTACTCAATGACTTTCTGCTAGGATCACTTCTATAACATGTCATCAACTGGGAAGGATGGGTCAAGTCCCCAGGAAGAAACCTATCTTTGAGGTTAACATGACTACCAAACCTTTCCCAATGCCCAGAGCATGTGCTAAGGGTGTAGAAACAAGGGGACAAGACTACTCAATGACTTTCTGCTAGGGTCACTTCTATAACATGTCATCAACTGGGAAGGATGGGTCAAGTCCCAAGGAAGAAACCTATCTTTCAGGTTAACATTTTTACCAAACCTTTCCCAATGCCGAGAGCATGTAGTAAGGATGCACAAACAAGTGGACAACACTACTGACTGACTTTCTGCTAGGGTCAAGACTATCACATATGATATGAACCAGTCGGAGAGATCTAGAGATGCGTATATACATGTATAATTTTTGACTTTCTGCATACTGACAAATGGATATAGCAAGCAATTCAATTAACTTTGATACTAGCTAGCTAGCTTGTTTTTAATACCGCTTTAATTTGTTACAATACATGTACATGCGCATTATAAACACACCATGCAGCATGCAACTAGTCTGGGAGACACTGCAATTACAATAATGCAGTTAAATGCTTACATACAGGGTGTCCACGAATGAACGCAACGCTTTTGATTTTGAATAACTTTTGATAGGATGGAGCAAAAAATCTGGTATCTTGAAACAAAGTTGGTCGGTTTCCTCAAATTTTGTTTCCAATAATTTAATTAAAACATTATTAATAATGCTAATTAATTTTAATAAGCACAACAAATTAACTGATTTAAAAGGTCGTCTGTGTTCAGGTATCGGTTGCGAAGCTTCGATCAAAATATTGGATTTTTTCAACGGAAACTACGATCCACTGCCTATTTTTCTTCGCATACGCATGCGCACACGACCTCGTCCTAAGACTTAATCTCATAATTAAATCAATTAGCACAATCGCACAGAGAGGCAATGAACGGTGTGGTACGTACGGATTGATATGCGGTGCCATTCTGTGAGTTAGTGAATCTGAGACGCACACACGCGGGTTAGTAGACACGCAAAAATGAAATGTAAGAATTGATCACATACCTTCCAGCTCTCTCAGAGCTAATAATAACCTATACCAGCATCTCAAGCAGCACGCAGTAACTTGTGCGCAGACCTGATTTTGTCTCATAGCTAGGCTACATGTATATCGCTGTGTCTACGGCTTAAAGAATACTTTTGTGTCATGTGAGTGCCATTTATGGAAGCCTCGTACCATCCATATGTGAAAGATCAGTGAGCATTCAAGCCTCCATCCAGTGCTGTTGAGGTTATCTGCTTAGAAAACCTCTAAGGGTGTGCTTTCATTTAAATTGTAACGTTGTGTGTTATTCCTTCAGTAAAAAATAACGGAATAGGTATGGGGAAAGTTCCAGTTTTAAAGAAAGACCTGTGTGCTTTGCAATCATGATGTGAGCTACCCTTAATTGTTGCTGGTTTTAGATGATAGTGTGCACAAATTCTGTTACTTAGAGTAAATTTATTTTAAAGCACTGACAAATGTTGCAAACCTCCAGCAAGGTTGTAGATGATTTGTTTCTGCTGTGCTTTACTTTCAATGCTCCATTTTCTGAAGCTCGTGTTTGAATGATATCATGGAAAGTGTGCCATTTAAAGATAGGGTGTGCTTTAATTTCAATGCATAACACATGGGTAGGCTCTCTTGTTTAGGAAATGCCTGTAGTTGTGATTTGAAGAATTGCCTTGGTATCGACTAATGCTGCAAGTAGGTTTAATTCTGATGCTGCAATTGGATTTCAGAGTAGTATTACAGCACCATGTTGTGTTTGCTGTTGTGATGTTGCAAGCCTACTTCTAGGTTTTAGATGGTGGATATAAGTGTTTGAGCCTTTTAGCTACTGCGTAACCAAGTCAATGTAGGAGTACTCTCTGCTTTAAGACTCAGATATTATTTGTCTATAGAAAAGCTTCACCGTCTAGAAAATAATAAATTACACCTGTAGGAACTCATCTGTAGGAACTGTAGAGTATTGAAAACATTACTGTTTGAAGAGATTAATGTTGTGAGCCATTTAGCTAAGTTCCCTGGACATTGTGCATAATTTCATACCATCCAGCAATGTGTTTGCACACAAAAGGATTTGAAGTATGTGCTTGGAAAATCCCTGTCTAAATGAGGGTGTGATTTTATTGAAATCTTGTGAGTTTCATGGTGTGTGTGTGTGTGTGTGTGTGTGTGTGTGTGTGTGCGCGCGCGCGCGCGCACGAAATGAAAGACCTGTGTGCTTTGCAATCATGATGTGAGCTACCCTTAATTATTGCTGGTTTTAGATGATAGTGTGCACAAATTCTGTTACTTAGGGTGAATTTATATTAAAGCACTGACAAATGTTGCAAACCTCCAGCAGGTTTTAGATGATTTGTTTAAAGAGAAGCTGTGCTTTACTTTCAATGCTCCATTTTTTGAAGCTCGTGTTTGGATGATATCATGGAAAGTGTGCCGTTTAAAGATAGGGTGTGCTTTAATTTCAATGCATAGATTTTGAGTCTCTACCTCGTTTTAAATAACAAACCTGTGTGCTTGCATCAAGTTGTAGCTATTTCCGTATCATAATGTTTTTAACCTTTGCTTATGGATATCTGTTACTTTATGCTTGACAGCCTAATATTGCAACCTACCAGTTAGGATTGGGGAAAGATGAATCATGTAGGGACAAACTCTAGTATTTAAGTGAGTCGTGTTTTTATGTTAGGGGCCGATGCTTTCGTTTTAGAGTATCAGCTTATGTGTCAAGATGATTTCATCGAAAGAGTACTAGTGCCATTTAAAGATTGGGTGTGCTTTAATTTCAATGCATAACACATGGGTAGGCTCTCTTATTTAGGAAATGCCTATAGATCTAGATGTAATTTGAAGAATTGCTTTAGTATCAACTTGCATCGTGATGTGGGCCTCTTGGCTAGTTCCAGATCATGTTGTTCTTAAATTATGCATTAACAGACTTCTTTGTTATGTCGCAGTGTTTTAAAGCATTGAATAATGTTTACAGCTTCCAGCAAGGTTTAAAATGTTTGGGAAGATAGCAGTATGTCTTAAGACAACAATTACATGCATCATGTTGTGATCCTAGCTCTTAGCTACATG
Source organism: Spongilla lacustris (assembly GCA_949361645.1). NCBI lineage: Eukaryota > Metazoa > Porifera > Demospongiae > Spongillida > Spongillidae > Spongilla > Spongilla lacustris. Next base: position 4,213,336 of record OX442417.1, on the reverse strand, counting down.
TAGTTCTCAGATGTTGCTATAATGAAATGGACTTTAGGAGATCCCTGTTGTGATGTTGCAAGCCTCCTGCTAGGTTTTAGATGGTTGGATATAAGTGTGGTGCATGTCCTTACATCAATAATATTGTGAGACTTTTAGCTACTCAGTACTGCGTCACCAAGTCAATGTAGAGTACTCTCTGCTTTAAGAGACTCAGGTGTTACATGTGTATGTGTGCTCAGAAAAGCTCTGTGTTCTTGAAAATGTATGTTAAAGCTACAAATTACATATGTAGGAACTGTAGAGTATTGGCTGTTTTAAGAAAGAGATGTTGTGAGCAATTAAGTTCCCTGGACATTGTGCATGCATGTGAGCACTAAGTATCTGAGGGTATGCTTTAATTTCATACCATCCAGTTATGTGTTTGCACACAAAAGGGTTGAGCATACTGTTAAAGTATGCACTTGAAAAACTTCTAGCTAAATGAGGGTGTGCTTTTATTCAAATGTTGTGAGCTTCATGGTGTGTGTGTGTGTGTGTGTGTGTGTGTGTGTGTGTGTGTGTGTGTGTGTGTGTGTGTGTGTGTGTGTGTGTGTGTGTGTGTGTGTGTGTGTGTGTGTGTGTGTGTGTGTGTGTGTGTGTGTGTGTGTGTGTGTGTGTGTGTGTGTGTGTGTGTGTGTGTGTGTGTGTGTGTGTGTGTGTGTGTGTGTGTGTGTGTGTGTGTGTGTGTGTGCGTGTATGTATATGTTATTGATGGTAGAGTCTGTTTTAAAAGCCTCAGGACTGTTGTTTTGGGGGGATTGATTTCATTTTTGGTTACAAGCCTCCAGCTAAGTTTCAGATGTGTATTTTTCATAGAGTTGTGGTTGTTGTTGTGGTTGCATCATGATCAGGTTGCGATTGAGCCATGTAGCTAGTTAAATATCATAATGTTTGTTATTGCATATGCTTTAAGGCCCTCTTATTTTAATTGACTCATGTCTTTATGTCATGGTGTGCTTATCAACTCAATTGTGTCAAGATTTTAAAATGCCATTTTATAAGAGAAGGAATGCATCATGTAGCAAGTTCGTATTTCATAGTTGGACCAACATGTGGGTAGATTCTCTTGTTTTGTTATCTGAGCTTTCAATCCCTGACGAGTAAAGAAATATTTGCACCAAATGATTGTGCATGCTGCTGAGGTATGAAAACTGCTGTGTTAAATGAGGGTGTGCTTTCATTGAAAATGTAAAGTTGTAAGCTTCAAGCAGTGTGTTGCTGTACATGTACGTTTTAGCTAGATGGATGGGGAAGGTTGCTTCTATATCATAGTGTGGGCTGTTCTTTATATCAAGCTGCTTAAAAAAATTCCTGTTGTAATGTTAGGGAATTTACTTTCATTTTTAAGCACTGGCAAATGGTATAAGCCTCCAGCAAGAGTTTAGATCATTTGTTATAAGAGAAGGTGCGCTTTATTTTCAATTCCCACCCCAGATCCTTTTTTGGTGCTTATGAATGGATGGGCTCTCTTCTTCTTAAATGCACGACTCAGACGAGCCTTGTTGTGATATGAAGGAGTGTTTTCATTACAAGATAATGTTACAAGCCAGCAGTTAGGTTCACAATGCTTGGATTTAAGAGCGGTGCATGACATTGTTTCATGTTACAAGCCCATTAGCTAGTTCCCAGGTTATGGTGGGCATCATATTTTTATGTGCTTTCATTTCATTGCATTGAGTGATGTAATACGTTGCACAAGGTAAATGTGTTTAAGGTAATATGTAATATTGTGAGTTTCTTTTTAAAAGAGTAGTCTAGGTTTTACATGGTTGTGAAGAAAAGAGGTGTGCTTTGCATGATGATGTTAGCCTCTTAGCTAGCTCCCAGATCACAATTTGTTTATGTTGAGAGTATGCTCTTTTATTTAAGACATTCACGTTGTACATGTATGTTAGGGAGTGCTTTCATTTCAGAGTATATGTGTTGAGCCTCTAGCTAGGTGTTAGATGATTTGGAAGACTGCTGTGTTAAGAGGAGTGCTTTAGTTTGAATGCATCATGTTGCAAACTTCTCATCCAATATCCCAGTCTGTTGTTTATGTATGAGTATTTATCTTATTTAAGTTCTCAAACTCCATGAAAGGTTGTGCTTTTATTTCATAGCATCCAGTTATGCAATATTTCCCAAGGTGATATGCTGTTGAAGTACAATGTATGTGCTAAGAAAATCCCTGTGTTAAATAAGGGTGTGCTATTTATTGTAGTATTGTGAGCTTCTAGCTTTAATTTGTGATTCCTTTAAAATTACATGTAAATAGTAGTCTCTGTATAAATTTATATCTGATGAGTGGGAAGTGCCATTTTAAGAGAGGGCGTGCTTTGATTCATCACGTTGCCTACATGTATGTATGGGTAGACATTCTCTTCTTTAAGAGACTCCTGTTTTCAAGCATCACATTTTCGGATGATTAGATGCATTATGTTGTGAGGTACCTAGCTGGTTTCCAGATTATGTACATAAATATTAATATTATTGGCTGCTTTGCTTTAAGAGACTCTTGTGTGCATTCATTTCAAAGCTATCTGTAATAAAATTTTGAACTATTGCTTAGAAAACCTCTGCATTAAATGACGGAGTGATAATTGGGAAGAATGCTGTTTTAAGACAGCAGCTGCTTTAATGCATCCTGTTTTAGCCCCTAAGCTATTTACAGATATGATTAAGCTGGGGTTTAAGGTTTTATGTGATATGCACGTTGCGTGTTCCAGTTTTCATAGTGAGGCTATGTGTGCAGGGGTAGATTCTCTGGGGGGTTTTTTTGTTTTTTGTTTTTTGTTATGTGAATATGTGCTTTCAATACAGCCAGTAATTTAATTGAGCAATTTACACATGCTGTTAAAGTTTGTGCTTGGAAGAGCTCTGTGTTAAGTTAGCCGAGCTTTCATGATACAAATGCTGTAAGCTTAACTTAGAGCTGTGTCACTTTTGTGTGTTATTCCTTTAAAAGTAAGGTTAGGGGTATTCTCTGCTTAAAAATACTGGCTGTGTAAGATTACAGTTTTAAGAGAGGTGTACTTTGCATCATAATGTGTTAGTTTCCAGATCACAACTTGTGCTGTTGGTTATGTATGGTCAGGCTCTCGTCTCATGGAGACACGTGTTGTGTGCTTTCATTTTTAAGTATCAACTATGTTGCAAGCCGCATAGATTTCCAAGGCATGGATTTAAGAGTGGTTAGTTTTCAGGTCATAGTGTCAGTGCTCAAGTATGGGTAGACCAGCTCACAACTTTAATAGATTCCTGTCGTTATGTTGCCTAGAAAATGTCTGTGTTAAATGAGGCTGGTTGTACTAGCTTTCAACATGTATGAACTGTCACAACATTCATCTTCAATGAAAGCACACCCTTATTTTAAATATATATATTTTTTAAAGTACGAATGCACAGTCATCTTGTGTGACATTACACTACAACCTGGGACATCATCATACAGGCACATTCCACTACATGTACATTTATTTAAAAATCTACTTGTACATGTATTTGAAGAGCATATGGGAACATGGAAGACATACACTGTAGTGAGTACCTTGCTGAGTAAAACAGATGGTGAACTTATATCAGTAACATCTCTCACATTAAGGAACAATGTAAATTAAATTCATATAAAACCTCATGCATGTCCTTTGCTATGAATTTAATTAGACCCCAACATCCAAAATGTAGAACTACATGTATTTTGATAACCTTGATTCAACAAAATCCATAATGGTAGCTCACTAAAAGGACATAAACTCCATTGTAATGACTGTTTTTGAATACTCTCTCCATACATGTACCTCACAACAGCATGCAAAATAATCTTCTATAAAATAAAGCACTATCTCACTTAACAACAAAGCAGAGCAAACATGAGCTTCAGTCATCAGCCTTTCAAACTGGGGGCTAGCTGGAGACATTTAACATAAAATGTATATACTAGTAGTGCTTTGAAATGGAAAAAAACACCCTCACATTCAAATAAGAGTACTTTTGTGCAGAGACTTTTCAAGAAAAAAAAAAAAAAAACCCTTGCTTTTCCTTTTTATTTTTGGCAAGGTATGTTTTTTGTCAGAGAATGCTTAAGACTGCTTATTGAAATGGCGGCAGGGATAGTTGACCAATAGAATGCATGCAGCATTTGGAGACCAATTAGATTATACAAAAATAGTATAAAGTTCCTCAGTTTACATGTATGTGCACATGTACTGTGAAGAATGCCTCGAGCAGCAAGAGCCCATAGGCTGACAGTAAAGCAAAGAGCAGGTTCTATAATGAGAGTGGGAAACATGCCTACCTCACAGTAAGCAGGTTCAGGAGGGACTACTCATCCTGAAAATTTTTTCGCCGAAGCACTGTGCTTAGGTTGGTATTTAAATTTGATATGGGACCATGGAAGACATGATGCTAATCATCCTAAATGATATTAGTGGATGCTTTGATGACACTCCCTCACAAAACAGGAGTCTCTTAAAGAAGAGAGTGTCTACCCATACATACATGTAGGCAACGTGATGAATCAACGCAAGCCCTCTCTTTAAATGGCACTTTTCCCACATACAGATATAAATTTAAGCATAGACTACTATTTAATTTTAAATGAATTACACAAAGCTAGAAGCTCATAATATTACAATAAAAAGCACACCCTTATTTAACACGGGGATTATCTTAGCACAAAATTCAAACGGCATGTACATCAATCACCTTGGAAAAAATTGCATCACTGGAGCACAACCTCTCATGAAATTGGAGAACTTCACGATGCATCCAAATTAAGCACTCCTCTTAACATACATGTAGCAGCCTTCCATATCATCTAACACCTAGCTAAAGGCTCGACACATTAGCTTATACTCTGAAATGAAAGCACACCCTAGAGTGTCTTAAATAAAAGAGCATACTCTCAACATAAACAAATTGTGATCTGGGAGCTAGCTAAGAGGCTAACATCATCATGCAAAGCACACCTCTTTTCTTCACAACCATGTAAAACCTAGACTTCTCTTTTAAAAAGAAACTCACAATATTACATATTACCTTAAACACATTTACCTTGTGCAACGTATTACATCACTCAATGCAATGAAATGAAAGCATATGAAACTATGATGCCCACCATAACCTGGGAACTAGCCAATGGGCTTGTAACATGAAACAATGTCATGCACCGCTCTTAAATCCAAGCATTGTGAACCTAACTGCTGGCTTGTAACATTATCTTGTAATGAAAACACTCCTTCATATCACAACAAGGCTCGTCTGAGTCGTGCATTTAAGAAGAAGAGAGCCCATCCATTCATAAGCACCAAAAAAGGATCTGGGGTGGGAATTGAAAATAAAGCACACCTTCTCTTAAAACAAATGATCTAAAACCTTGCTGGAGGCTTATACCATTTGCCAGTGCTTAAAAATGAACGTAAACCCTAACATAGCAACAGGAATTTTTTTAAGCAGCTTGATATTAACAACAGCACACACTATGACCTGGAATTAGCATAGTTTAAAACTGTAACCTTCCCCATAATATAAAACCTACAAGTGTATTTTTTAAGCATGCAGAGACTACCTCTAACCTTACTTTTAACACTCACAGCTAAAAGCTCACAACATTACATTTTCAATAAAAGCTCACCCTCATTTAACACAAGTTTTCATACCTCCACAGCATGGATAATCACTTTGTGCAATGATTTCTTTACTGGATACATATTGAAAGTACACCTTCACATAACAAAAAAGCTACCCACATGTTGGTCTGGACACCTGTGACCTGGGAAGCATGATGCATGCCCTCTCCTAAAGGTGCAGTGCAGTGTCTTCCTATGAAAATGTAGCTGAAGGGCACACAATGGCATAACAGAAAACATGAGATACTTGAGAGCCTTAAAGCAGAGTCCATCCATACGCAACGTAGATATGGAACAAACTACAAGGCTCAGATGCAACCACAACTCTATGAAAACAGCAGTCTTCACAATCATCTGAAACTAAGCTGGAGGTTTGCAAGGTTCCAAACATGAATCAAAACTTCAAGTCACAACAAGAGAAGTATTTTAAAGCAGAAATATTCAATTACTATAAAACCATAACACACGCAGACACAAAATTTCAACAAAACCACACTCTCATTTAACACAGACGTTTTCCAACCACCACGCACAATTAGTTTGCATAACAGGATGGTTAAAAAAAAACCTTGCTGGAAGAATGTAACATTTGGCAGTGCTTTAAACCAAAAGAATTTGTTTAAAAACCAGATCAATTACACAAGCAACAGCTTAAACTATCATCTGGAACTAGCAATAAGGCTCACATCTTGATGCAAAGCAGATCTTTTTATCAATAGTAATCATCCAACTCATCTAAAACCTACAGGTGTTCTAACCTTATTTTACAAATAACACACATCTAGAAGTGCACAACTTTACATTTTAAAGTACACCCAGATTTGACACTGTGGTTTTCATACCTCAGCTAAATGTACAATCATTCTCTGCAAAGATCACTTTACTGGACCGGTATTGAAAGCTCACATAACAAAACAAGAGAACTATGACATGGGAACTTGCTACATGATGCATTCCTTCTCATTAAAAATGGCAGTTTTCCTATGAAAATCTAGGTGAAGGTTTGACACCATTGAGTTGATAGGCACACCATGACATGAAGATGTGAGTCAATTTAAATAATAGGGCCTTAAAGCATATACTACAACAAACATTATAATCTAGAACTAGTTACAAGGCTCAATCACAACCTGATCATGATGCAACCACACATCTATCCACACATCTGAAACCTAGCTAGAGGCTTGTAACCAAAAATGAACTCACAACCTCCCACAACAACAGTCCTGAGGCTTTTAAAACAGACTCTACCATCAATAACATATACACGCACATGCACACACACACACACACACACACACACACACACACACACACACACACACACACACACACACACACACACACACACACACACACACACACACACACACACACACACACACACACACACACACACACACACACCATGAAGCTCACAACATTTGAATAAAAGCACACCCTCATTTAGCTAGATGTTTTTCAAGTGCATACTGCTAGCATACTTTAGCAGTATGCTCAACCCTTTTGTGTGCAAACACATAACTGGATGGTATGAAATTAAAGCATACCCTCAGATACTTAGTGCTCACATGCATGCACAATGTCCAGGGAACTTAATTGCTCACAACATCTCTTTCTTAAAACAGCCAATACTCTACAGTTCCTACATATGTAATTTGTAGCTTTAACATACATTTTCAAGAACACAGAGCTTTTCTGAGCAGTCCATTTCATTATAGCAACATCTGAGAACTACATGTAGCTAAGAGCTAGGATCACAACATGATGCATGTAATTGTTGTCTTAAGACATACTGCTATCTTCCCAAACATTTTAAACCTTGCTGGAAGCTGTAAACATTATTCAATGCTTTAAAACACTGCGACATAACAAAGAAGTCTGTTAATGCATAATTTAAGAACAACATGATCTGGAACTAGCCAAGAGGCCCACATCACGATGCAAGTTGATACTAAAGCAATTCTTCAAATCACATCTAGATCTATAGGCATTTCCTAAATAAGAGAGCCTACCCATGTGTTATGCATTGAAATTAAAGCACACCCAATCTTTAAATGGCACTAGTACTCTTTCGATGAAATCATCTTGACACATAAGCTGATACTCTAAAACGAAAGCATCGGCCCCTAACATAAAAACACGACTCACTTAAATACTAGAGTTTGTCCCTACATGATTCATCTTTCCCCAATCCTAACTGGTAGGTTGCAATATTAGGCTGTCAAGCATAAAGTAACAGATATCCATAAGCAAAGGTTAAAAACATTATGATACGGAAATAGCTACAACTTGATGCAAGCACACAGGTTTGTTATTTAAAACGAGGTAGAGACTCAAAATCTATGCATTGAAATTAAAGCACACCCTATCTTTAAACGGCACACTTTCCATGATATCATCCAAACACGAGCTTCAAAAAATGGAGCATTGAAAGTAAAGCACAGCTTCTCTTTAAACAAATCATCTAAAACCTGCTGGAGGTTTGCAACATTTGTCAGTGCTTTAATATAAATTCACCCTAAGTAACAGAATTTGTGCACACTATCATCTAAAACCAGCAATAATTAAGGGTAGCTCACATCATGATTGCAAAGCACACAGGTCTTTCATTTCGTGCGCGCGCGCGCGCACACACACACACACACACACACACACACACACACACACACACACACACACACACACACACCATGAAACTCACAAGATTTCAATAAAAGCACACCCTCATTTAGACAGGGATTTTCCAAGCACATACTTCAAATCCTTTTGTGTGCAAACACATTGCTGGATGGTATGAAATTATGCACAATGTCCAGGGAACTTAGCTAAATGGCTCACAACATTAATCTCTTCAAACAGTAATGTTTTCAATACTCTACAGTTCCTACAGATGAGTTCCTACAGGTGTAATTTATTATTTTCTAGACGGTGAAGCTTTTCTATAGACAAATAATATCTGAGTCTTAAAGCAGAGAGTACTCCTACATTGACTTGGTTACGCAGTAGCTAAAAGGCTCAAACACTTATATCCACCATCTAAAACCTAGAAGTAGGCTTGCAACATCACAACAGCAAACACAACATGGTGCTGTAATACTACTCTGAAATCCAATTGCAGCATCAGAATTAAAACTACTTGCAGCATTAGTCGATACCAAGGCAATTCTTCAAATCACAACTACAGGCATTTCCTAAACAAGAGAGCCTACCCATGTGTTATGCATTGAAATTAAAGCACACCCTATCTTTAAATGGCACACTTTCCATGATATCATTCAAACACGAGCTTCAGAAAATGGAGCATTGAAAGTAAAGCACAGCAGAAACAAATCATCTACAACCTTGCTGGAGGTTTGCAACATTTGTCAGTGCTTTAAAATAAATTTACTCTAAGTAACAGAATTTGTGCACACTATCATCTAAAACCAGCAACAATTAAGGGTAGCTCACATCATGATTGCAAAGCACACAGGTCTTTCTTTAAAACTGGAACTTTCCCCATACCTATTCCGTTATTTTTTTACTGAAGGAATAACACACAACGTTACAATTTAAATGAAAGCACACCCTTAGAGGTTTTCTAAGCAGATAACCTCAACAGCACTGGATGGAGGCTTGAATGCTCACTGATCTTTCACATATGGATGGTACGAGGCTTCCATAAATGGCACTCACATGACACAAAAGTATTCTTTAAGCCGTAGACACAGCGATATACATGTAGCCTAGCTATGAGACAAAATCAGGTCTGCGCACAAGTTACTGCGTGCTGCTTGAGATGCTGGTATAGGTTATTATTAGCTCTGAGAGAGCTGGAAGGTATGTGATCAATTCTTACATTTCATTTTTGCGTGTCTACTAACCCGCGTGTGTGCGTCTCAGATTCACTAACTCACAGAATGGCACCGCATATCAATCCGTACGTACCACACCGTTCATTGCCTCTCTGTGCGATTGTGCTAATTGATTTAATTATGAGATTAAGTCTTAGGACGAGGTCGTGTGCGCATGCGTATGCGAAGAAAAATAGGCAGTGGATCGTAGTTTCCGTTGAAAAAATCCAATATTTTGATCGAAGCTTCGCAACCGATACCTGAACACAGACGACCTTTTAAATCAGTTAATTTGTTGTGCTTATTAAAATTAATTAGCATTATTAATAATGTTTTAATTAAATTATTGGAAACAAAATTTGAGGAAACCGACCAACTTTGTTTCAAGATACCAGATTTTTTGCTCCATCCTATCAAAAGTTATTCAAAATCAAAAGCGTTGCGTTCATTCGTGGACACCCTGTATGTAAGCATTTAACTGCATTATTGTAATTGCAGTGTCTCCCAGACTAGTTGCATGCTGCATGGTGTGTTTATAATGCGCATGTACATGTATTGTAACAAATTAAAGCGGTATTAAAAACAAGCTAGCTAGCTAGTATCAAAGTTAATTGAATTGCTTGCTATATCCATTTGTCAGTATGCAGAAAGTCAAAAATTATACATGTATATACGCATCTCTAGATCTCTCCGACTGGTTCATATCATATGTGATAGTCTTGACCCTAGCAGAAAGTCAGTCAGTAGTGTTGTCCACTTGTTTGTGCATCCTTACTACATGCTCTCGGCATTGGGAAAGGTTTGGTAAAAATGTTAACCTGAAAGATAGGTTTCTTCCTTGGGACTTGACCCATCCTTCCCAGTTGATGACATGTTATAGAAGTGACCCTAGCAGAAAGTCATTGAGTAGTCTTGTCCCCTTGTTTCTACACCCTTAGCACATGCTCTGGGCATTGGGAAAGGTTTGGTAGTCATGTTAACCTCAAAGATAGGTTTCTTCCTGGGGACTTGACCCATCCTTCCCAGTTGATGACATGTTATAGAAGTGATCCTAGCAGAAAGTCATTGAGTAGTCTTGTCCCCTTGTTTCAGCACCCTTAGGACATGCTCTGGGCATTGGGAAAGGTTTGGTAGTCATCAGTCATGTTAACCTGAAAAATAGGTTTCCTCCTAGGGACTTGACCCATCCTTCCCATAGAAGTGACCCTAGGAGAATGTAGTGTTGTCCCCTTGCTTGCATGTGCACCATTAGCACATGCTCTGGGCATTGGGAACGGTTTGTAGTCAGTTCCGTGAATACGATTAGGAAAATACCGGAATGTTTATAATTGATTGCATGATTGGCGGTAAATTGTTAGACAGCACACCTGAATGTACATATATGTTTTCGTCGTTTGAACGTAGTGAATTAGACGGAAACTATGCTCCCTCCGTAAGCTGTCTAAGCGTTTGCACAAGTGGCTACAAACTTTTTCCTGGACTTCTACCTGTGATCGATGGCGACAGAAGAGGCAGTGGCTCTACTCTTAAGCGAGGTGCGGAAGCTGCGAGATGGTCAGGAAGCGATGCGGTCGGCGCAGGAGGAGGCCTCCCAGAAACTCTCCAGATCTAGTGGCCGCCGAGACCCATACACGTTTAGAAGAAAAGGGAATGAAAATCAATTTCATTTCAATCAAGACGTCGAAGACGCTTTTGCGGAGGTGTCTGCCGGGCTGCAAAAAGTGAATGCCGACAATCTGGGCGAAAGGGGCAAGCTAGGGCTGCAGAAAGCAATGGGTGCAGCCGAGGAAGGTATGTCACTAATAGCCCGCAGGCAGAAGCTGTTAAAACTGGCCGATCGCTCCGAATGGGGGTGGGCTGTCGTGGAGGAGTACGTTGAGGATGACCTGGCAGATGACTCCGGAGACGAAAAAAGAATGGAGCGTGCGGAGCTGGCCGCCGGAAGGACTATCGCTCGGAAGCGAAAGGCCGAAGGGCTTGGACGGGGCCGAAAATACGGGAGAAGTGACGGCAGTGCATTGCAGAATTTGCAGCCCGTGGGGGGAGGGCAGTTACAACAGCCGTAGGCTCCTCCTGCGGTGAGGCCGCGTTTGACGGGCGCGGTCGTGTCAACCTTCTCGTGCTTCACATGTGGGGAGCCAGGGCACATGAGAAGAGAGTGCCCGAAGCGGTCCACAGCAACCACCGTGTATCCTCCAAATTTGGGCAAGTTAAGCTTGTGTAGTGAGAAAGGTATATTAGCCCCGTGTACAAGCACGTGCATTGGTGCTAATAAGGGCGCTAGTGGGGAATTTATCGCATGTCAAGGTGTGGAAGATTCCTGTGAAATTGTTAATGGAGAAGATGAGATGCATGCAGAATTGGATTGGGACGCCGTTTCAGGTGCGCACGGAGAGTTTCATCTGCCCAGAATCAGTGGTAATACAGTCAAGGGTAGCTTAAGGGAGTGTGTGAAATTTTGGAGGGAGGAATTGTGTGCTCCCCCATGGGTATTAGATACTGTCATGAATGGTTATGTTCTGCCTCTATTGTTGGAGCCAACAGTTTACACACGACCCAACCAACAATCAGCGCTAGATGAAGCCGAGTTTGTGGATACAGCAGTTTCAGAATTGTTGGGAGGAGGTTACATTGAGAAGGTGGTTGATACCCCTAGAGTGTGTAGTCCTTTGTCAGTGGTGTGCAATGGGGTGGGTAAAAAGAGATTAGTAGTCAACCTGCGGCATGTGAACCAGTGCCTGTAGAAGCAGAAATTTAAGTATGAAGACCTTCGAGTTGCATTGATGCTGTTTAATCCAGGTGAGTGGATGTTTACATTTGACCTTAAGGCTGGTTATCATCATATTGAAATTGTGCCACATCATCGCACGTTTTTGGGTTTTGCATGGAGGTCTGTTCATTATGTGTTCACTGTTTTGCCATTTGGTTTGTCATCCGCACCTTATGCATTTACTAAAATAATGCGTCCATTAGTGCGTTGGTGGCACAGTAAAGGTATACGAATAGTTGTGTACTTGGATGATGGCATTTGTGCAGTAGAAAGTGAGCAGCAGGCATTGAAGACCAGTGGCCTGGTGCAGGACTCACTTCGTCAGGCAGGTTTTGTAGCAAATGAAGCAAAATCTTTCTGGTCACCTTCCCAGAAGGTGCAGTGGCTAGGCTTTAATGTGGACCTCTTAGTTGGTTGTATCACAGTGCCTGATAAGAAAATTATCGCATTACAAAACATGCTTCAGTAGCTAGTAGGAAAGAATTGTATTAAGGCTAAACAATTAGCCAGCCTAGTTGGAAAGATTATATCAATGAATCTTGCCTTAGGCCCAGTGGCCAGGCTGATGACTAGAGGTTTGTATGCATTGCTTCAAACCAGGTTTGCATGGTGTGATGGGTTGCAGCCAACCCCCGAAGCTGAGGTTGAGCTTACGTTTTGGGCAGAGTCCTTAGTCAGTTATACTGCACAGCCTATCTGGCGCAGTCCTGGTGCTGTCCGTGTTGTGTTTTCGGATGCTAGTGATGTGGGGTATGGCGGGTACACTGTAGAGCATGGTATGCATACTGCACATGGGAACTGGTTGCCTGAGGAGGCCCAGCAAAGTTCTACATGGAGGGAGTTAGTGGCAGTGCATAGAGTGCTTGAGGCAATAGCAAGCAGGCTAAAAAATTGCAGGGTACGCTGGTTTACTGACAACCAAAATGTGGCACGTTTGTTGCTAGTTGGTAGTCGAAAGGAGCATTTGCAATTAGAAGTGCTAAAAGTATTTAGCTTGTGTGTCAGTCATGGTACCCATCTTGAGCCTGAATGGATCCCCCATAAGAAAAATGAATTGGCAGATTATGTCAGTCGCATAGTCGATTCAGATGATTGGCAGTTGGAACCTAACCTGTTTGCCTGGTTAGATAATGTTTGGGGTCCTCACACAGTGGACAGGTTTGCTAGTCAGCATAATGCACAGCTACCGAGATTTAACTCTCGTTTTGCTTGCAAGGATGCAGAAGCAGTAGATGCCTTTACGATTGATTGGTCCGGTGAGAACAATTGGTGGTGCCCACCGCCTGTGCTTATTCCTAGGGTGTTAAGACATGCTGAGGCGTGTAGAGCCCGAGGTACCATGCTAGTGCCGGCATGGGAATCAGCCCCCTTCTTTTGGCCTATGTTGTGCCGCGATGGTGTACACTGGTCTGATTTTGTAGTAGACGGCCTGTCGTTGCCTTTGACATTTAACATGTTCCATCCTGGGAAGGCAGGATCAGTTATATTCAATGGAGCATTCCCTAATACAGCTGTATTGGCCCTTAGGTTGGAGTTTTGAGTGTAGACCAGTTGGCCTGTTGTCAACCAGAGATGTTGACTAGATCTCAGCCAGTAGGGCAGCATGTCGGTTGGCCAGTTGGCCTGTTGTTAACCAGTGATGTTGACTAGATCTCAGCCAAGAGAGCCGTGTGTCTGTTGGCCAGTTGGCCTGTTGTCAACCAGAGATGTTGACTAGACCTCAGCCAGGAGAGCCGTGTGTCTGTTGGCCAGTTGGCCTGTTGTCAACCAGAGATGTTGACTAGACCTCAGCCAAGAGAGCTGTGTGTCTGTTGGCCAGTTGGCCTGTTGTCAACCAGAGATGTTGACTAGACCTCAGCCAAGAGAGCTGTGTGTCTGTTGGCTTATTGGCCAATGTTGGTTGATGTGGGATCAACCCGATCTACTGTATTGATCTATTGTAACTGGAATTTTTGTTTTTCCCCACAGATATCTGTTCTGCAGGGGTCTGGCTGCTACAGAGCAATTACCCCGTTCTTTGTTTGTCTATTTGAGTAGCCGTGTGCACTGGCAACGCTGGCACAATCTGTGATATGAAGTCATGGGATTTGTAGAAGGGGTGAGGAGGGAGATATATGTTTTCGTCGTTTGAACGTAGTGAATTAGACGGAAACTATGCTCCCTCCGTAAGCTGTGTAAGTGTGATACAAATCACGTGAGGGTGTGGCCCCACGTGGGGGGTATATGTAGGAATGGATTTCCGGACTGAGTCAGTCTAAGCGTTTGCACAAGTGGCTACAAACTTTTTCCCTCCCCTGGTGTGTATGTGTTTGTTATATGTCTTGTTCAGTTTGGAGTTTTCCTTGACAAAAAAGCAGATGAGGCAAGCTCAGAAGGCTGCAGTCTGGAACTATTTTCTTTTATTGTATTCTATTATACAATGTATACAATGTATGTATTACTATGCAGTTGCTATGTTGTTGGTGTGTGTTGTTGTGGAGTCTATTTGAGTAGCCGTGTGCACTGGCAACGCTGGCACAATCTGTGATATGAAGTCATGGGATTTGTAGAAGGGGTGAGGAGGGAGAGGAGGTTGGACGTGAGACGTCAGATACAGTAAGTTGTAAGGTTATAGATATATATACATAGTACCGATGTAGTCACTTCCATAGGCTCTAGCCCCATGTATAGTCGGACCGAGACTCACCGTTAGATAGGCTATGGGCGTGACAGTTCTATACTATATATAATGAGACCGAATAGATTCTACGTTGGCACGGGCTCTTACTAGCCACCAGTGTTTGCGGAAAACCGCTTGTAGGTGCCCGTGGGTGTTTTATAAGTTATTACAACACATTTAGTCACCTCATCTTTACTGCGTGCCATCGTTTGAACGTCTGCGGAGTAGGATTTGGAACGGAAAAAAATTGTCTTGTATAATTTGAAGGCAACGTAATGACTGATGTACATGTGGGTGGGCTTGGTGGTACACACACCCAAACATCTCTCCATGCAATGTTCTCCAATAAGTGCTCCCCACCCATTCAGGTAGCTAAGTTCTGCCCTGGATATGACAGGTGCCCAATCTCCATTTGTCTTGTATTGAAGGCAAGGCAATGGCTGATGTGTGCTGGGTGGTACACATGTCCAAACATCTCTCTATGCTGTGTTCTCCAATTAGTGCTCCCCACCCAGGTAGCAGAGTATGAGAGGGGCTCAATCTTCCCCAGAAGGACTTTAGTTTGATCATGATTTGAAAGTAAATTATTATGACAAGGTATGTACCTACAAAACTTTCTCCTCTCCCTCTGCACATGTACACTTTTCATCCTCAGGACAAACAACATGAGACAACTTGCCTTGCAAGGTATATGTGTGCTGTCACTGCATGCTGCATTCTCCAAATATGCCTCCCACCCTTAGAGGTAGCGTAGAGGCAGGATGGCTATGACATGAGTGTGCATGAGGACAAGAATCTAGAGCCAGCAGTCTGAAGCATGCAGCATGAGCTATCTACCAGACATTCAGTTTATGGATAAGAGCTTGACTGTAACAATCTACAAACTTGATTTTATATAAGTTTTTAATCATCATCTGATCACGTGATTAACCTGTGGGCGTGAACTTATATGTCATGGTGCCATTATCACGTGAGCAAAGATATTATCATCCCCAAAACGAGTGGATTTCACAATTATTTTAATTCAGTGACTAAACTTTCGTTAACATGCAAATGTAAATTCATCCTCAGCTGTGATGATTGGGTCTGGGCACGAGACTAACATGTATCGTGCGGTGAAGTAGATGTTTGTGAAGGGATCCATGCCGATGGGCATAACTGAGTCTTGTTTAGCTTACCCATGCATATGAGTAGACGCGACTTGAGTCATCTACTGTAAAAGCATTAGTGTACAGTAGTAGGTTTTGTTCAATCTAGGTTGTACGCTTGGTTCGAGGCGGTATGACTGCATGGGGCCATTTAAGGATGGTAGGGGTCGATAGCATAAATGATGATGACAAAGCTAAACTTGATTGATGACTTTCGAAATTAAAATCGTAACTACTTACCGCAGAACGGCACAATATAATTCAAAGTCATTCCCGCTTAATAGTGAGGCGTGGTTCGACCTCAGCGTCTGGCTAATGATGGGTCACGCCCAACGATTTGAATTGTGTGTCTGCGAACGAGGCTAAAGGATAAGAATTTTCTCACGTGACTATATTTCGACTTTGGCGGTAAATTGTAGCATTTCTCAGAATGCTATAGTTTCAGCGCCAGTTACAATGGTGTTCAATGCGTTCTATGACATTCTGTAGCAATAGCTGGATATCTGATGAGAAACGCTTGGTGCACAGTAATGCAAAGCTGCTGTAGAATTATTGCTGCAGTAGTAAACCGTTGTAATTATCTGTAGCATTTGAAACTTTTTTTCCTGTGTTACACGGGCGGCTGATTTTTATTTCGATGGGGGCGGATAATTTACAGTATATATGTACGCAGCACCGCAGCGGAATTCGAATGTATGTGTGTGGCCCAACACTGCTGAATGATTTTTCGTATATTTCCGTCTTTCTCCGTCTATTCTTCCGTCTATCTCCGTATATCCCATGTTCGTTTGTATCGCGATATGACCAAAAAATATCGCGATATATCGCGGCAGCCCTGCATGCAGCTTGGGAGTGGGAAGTGAAGTTCCTTCCTCCTTTCCCCCCCCCCCCCCCCCCCCCCCCCCCCCCCTTCCAAAAAAAAAGATGTAGTATAGGTATTCGCTCTAGTGCCTGCCGCCTGCCCTGTCACAGATATGAGATCCCGTGCAGTATTGAACTCACACATCTATCATGCAAAGTACTTACTGTAAACACCATACTGACGCGACGGTTGGTGAGTTTGAATGCCTTTATATAGGACGGTTTCAAATCTGAAGCCTTTGCCTATTTTCAAGAAACGAGCTGTATCAATAGCCGTTGTGCACATCATGCACACAACATAACTCAGTATGGAGTTTACTAACTGGTAAATAGATATGGTGCATTGACTAAGTTAACGTTATTGCTCTAGGAAGGTACGTGATTATTTCATTAATTAGCTCCATGCAAATCCACATACTGCATGTATCATCTTCAGTTGTCTTTATATCATAATAGTATAATTTTATTACATAGGCCTATACATGTATAATACATACGCATGCATGTGTGTGCCACTAATTTATACATTAATTTGTTGTGTACAACTCCATCAAGCTGTCGTTGCATGCACCTCAGCAGCTCCCCATGCATAGGCCCACGAATGTACCAGTTTCCTCAAATCTCCATTGTTGAGACGGCCATACACATATTTTTCATCATGACGCCTGTGTTCGCCCCCAACTGTACATTGTGTATACATGTTTTTATCGATCCGGTTTGTGCAACGAATGCTAGTGGCCTCGTATGGACGCGCCCTCAATGCGTATATTGATCCGGTTTGCCGTTACTAGTGTCTCTGTTTAATATTGCGCTAAAACCGCAGTGTTTGCTCCCTGCACGTATATAGTTGGTGAAAAGTACCATATTTCACCAATTGGAATGTAATCCCATCACTCTCCTTAACAATTTCATCAAATGAAACTTAAGCTTACCTTCGAATCACCAGCCAGCACAAAACTTTGCAAATACCCAGCCAAGGTTTTGCATGTATCGCAGGCAATCCCATAGTCCTCAATACCTCATCCCGAAATTCAATCATGCAGCTATATATACAGTGGGATGAATGACTCGTGCCAAATCTCTACCGTAACACAGTCCTTTTACCTCTTGACGCTCGGCGTAAACCTGTGCAAAACTTTCTTCCTTAGAAACGTCACTGTCGTCCGTCTCCATGGTCTGCAAGCCAGACATTTCGCTGATACGTGGGAAGGCCATGGCTGATGCCACAAGTAGAGCGCACAGCAACAGTCCTTTCAGGGTAAGCATTTCGATATATTCGAAATCGTAGTTGTGTTTATGAGACTGAGTGACACTTGAGGGAGCAGGCTTAGCTCTTTTATAGTTGTCAGTGTAGTATAGCTGAGGCGTTTCCGCACTAGCAGTAGAGGGCTTCCCTACGGTGGCCCTGGAGGTCACAGCAAAATGCAATAGCATGTCATGGTTATTAAAGAGTGCTGTAAGCTGCGCATGTGGACTATATATATCCAAGCATGCATGCTTTATCCCCTCTATAGTGCAACCTTGTTGTCAACAACTATTTCGACAGCCTCTATGACGACATGCATAGCCAACAAGCATCTGGTTAGTGTGATGCGGAGCTAGGCAACGACTTACCACTTTATTACTACAGAATGCTAACACAGCCTGCCAAAATATTCGAGCATGTTAATTCAGTGATGCGCCAAAGGTATAAATATATTTATATAATAATTATCGATATACTGTATAATGCAAAATTTTCTTCTTCCAGTTCGCAAGCTATATACCTGTATATAGGATCCCTATAACAGAATTAATATATTGTTCAGTTTTTGGTAGCGGCGTTAGACTTTAGTTTTAGTGTGTGATTTGAATGATCATCAACATTACTTCTCTCACTGACTTATATGATGAATGCTATGGTATTACAGTCTGAGTAGAAGACATTATAGGCACTAGTTTGATAGGTTTACTAGCGGAACATTAATTCGCAAAATACGTCACCCTCTAGCTATCTACCTTGTCACACATATTAGTACATGTATATACATGTATATACATGTACAGCCATGCCTCCCTCGAGCGTGACGAATTAAGATGAGATATATACATGTATCGTATAGCCATGCATTACGTACATGCATGTATAAGGCTGTAGCTCTTACACGTAGGACAGTTTATTTATTACGATGGTAGGGCATATATAGATTGATCACCTAACACAGCGACTCGCTAATGCAAATACGGTACTGCATGCTTACGTAAGTGCATCCGTATTCGGAGGAGTACGGACATCGGCAGTCATAGGCTTCCGATCCCCGTGTGTGGACTGATTGCATACGGATGTGGATACAGATCCCTGCAGTTAGTACGTCCGCTTACGTATTTAATTTGTATGCATTACGTTTCACCCGTCTTTCAATCCGTTCTTACACTGTAGCGGTACGTATACAATATCAATGCCCCGCCTTTTAGTAGCTAGTATACTTACTCCGCTAAACATCGCACATTTAATGACTATACAAACGATGTTTATTATTATTATTATTTAAAAAACACAACAGCAAACAAATCACTTGATCAAGCAAAGTCACTTCACAGTCATAGATATTAGAGATACCTCTAATATCTATGCTTCGATTAACTCATAAATTCACACTCTTGTGCTGTATGGGGAAAAGGCAATACTAACACATGCAGAGACGTCGCGAATAGCACTAACCTGAACATGTTGCGCTTCTGTGGCCACAATGAGGGTTGTTTTGAACTAGCGTATTGCATTGGATGACGTGCGTTACAATCGCTACACATAAAGTATTAGTCACTCACCAAGATTGGAAGAGAACTGACTTCTGTCGTAGCGCGTGACACAGCAATGACACTAGTAGTAGGCTAGGAAACAATAACAATGCTAACTTACAGATTTTCTGCGAAATCGCCTATAGGACCAGTAGCATAAAAACAAGCAAAACACAATTGGTTATCAAAACGGACGCTCACCTACATGTAGCATGTTCGAGATCGAAGCCATCCCTAAATAGAGGCACATGCATGTTGAATTATGTTTCGCTTACCACCTAGCATGTCCAATTGGCACTCGAACCGCTATAGCCATGCATGCGCTGTTATTAGAACGAAAGGCATATAAATAACGGCACGTTTTGTGTTTACCTAGCTTTCTCAGCGTCCGAGGCATCTTTTACGTTGCAAATATCGACAAGTAGGCCAATTTATATATCCAGAGCAGCGTGAGCATCGACGGCGTGAGCATCATAGGCTCATGATCACATAGTCGAAGTGTACTCTGGATTCACACACAACAAAGGCCATTGCTTTACTATCAGGTGAAGCTACATGCTGTTGCCTCTCTCGTATGAAATGGAGCATCACAAATTCAGCTTCCCGGGATTCAGTCCAAAGTGACTCTAGTAATAATATAGCGCAATAAATAGCAATACGATGGCAATCCACGAGTAATACAAACCTCATTACAGTTGACGTAGTAATCTGTCTCGTTTACTGTTAAATGAAGAATCGAAGAGCTCTAAGGTCGCCATTTCAACCGCCAAAAGCTACAGCCAAATAATAGTCACGAGATCAAAACGATAATAATTAATAAACTTGACATACAAGAGCTAGCGAGGCGGATCTGAAGCGATATAATAAAATTGTATTAACACCTGACGCGACTCTAAGAGCTGTATGCAGGGGAGCAGATTGCCTTTTGGAACGGAGTCAACGGACGATGATTACGGCAAGAGCTAGCTAGCTCGAGGCGGAGCTGAAGCGATATAATAAAATTGGATCACATGACGCGACACTAAGAGCTATATGCAGGGGACCAGATTGCTTTATTGGAACGGACGATGACACTGCATGTGGACTCTCTTTCATCCACATGCATGTGAATGAAAGAGAGCATACAGTAGTGACATACTACAGACTACTATACAATGTATATACATGTATAGTAAAGAGAGCATCTACTGCGGACTACCACAGAAAAGAGAGCACACAGTACATAGTACTACAGACTTCTGACTACATGTAGTAGTCTGTAGTATGCAGTATATGTATAATGATATTTTTTATTTGTGCTTGTCAGTTACCTGCATGCTTGCATGTGTCTTATATATACACATGCATGCATGTATATGCATCGATCATTGTCCATGCTAGGTGTATACTGTCTAACTGACTGTAGAACTGCATGATGATGCACAAAAGGCAATAGCAACTGACGTATAGTGCATCTTGTATGAATAAAAACCCAGATAATTGGTTTGAAAATTCATGTACACTGCATATAAAAAGTATAAGATTGTATAATCATTCCATGCAATACATACCGGCGTATTTAGCTATATACATGTATAGTATAGCTAACTACTCTATGCCGGAGTACTCGCTCTTATTATAAGCAATGTACTGGCATTGAAGACTTTAGAGTTAGGTTTAACATACTATAGCCGGCTGTGACACTCCGGCAGGTGCACTGATATGATGCATATATCAGTATCCTATCTTGATATGGCTGTTCTTTTTATGTTTGTGTACTTCAGTTTATTCAGCTGTGCATCTTCTAGTATAAGACCTCTAAGAGAAGAGGTATATCGATCGAGGCAACTGCAAATCACTTTCATTTCTGATTTGACTCGAACTGCATGCATGCATGGGTTAATAGTGATTCACCTAATGTATATTTATATACAGACCATATACTATGATTATTGACACAATAAACATATAATGTTTATGCTTGTGTATTAGAAAGGGATTGATGTTTTAGTGAAAACATGTATTGAGGAGCGGAAATTAGTTTCTGAGTTCGAGAGACGAATAATTACTACGCGTTATACTGATAACTTTTCAACTGTTCACGTAGCTTCGCATGCATGTATGTATTGTGTTATAGACCGATGTCAGCACTAACATCACAGCAAAGAGAAGGAGCTCTGCCGTTAGTGAATGCATGCATCTGTAGTGCATCTAGGCTATAGGCCTATTTCTGATCCGTCAGTGCAGGTTGATGACGTCCACCAAGACATGTACATTAGCTGCATGGAGGACGTGATTATAAATGTAAATTGTACATATTTTGGTAACCACAGCGTGTACCGGTGTCTCATGCAGTCACGTCTTGAGATGTTTACCTGCCCCGCCCCCGATATAGTTACAGGTATGAACAATCGAATATCAGCACGCACTGATTGGTTATCTCGTGAGAGATTTTGTTACTAACACAACATGGTAATCCAGGTGCATGTCAAATAGATTCTCCCGATCACTTGTGCGAAGCGCGCGTTTTTAAATTAGTGAACCGCCATTTCATTTTCCAACTCAACGAGGATTAAGTGACAGCCATACTGTTCGAAAGCAAATATTCACGTCATAATAAATATATCATATGTACAAACTAAACGTCTATTAACTGGAGAAAATCGGCTGGGAAGGAGGAGGAACGAAGGCAGAGTCTGAAAATTTCTTCTTGAACATTTATGCATTCATGGGAGGCAACAGGAACTGTGGAACACTGTGACTCAAGTAACGGTAACGCCTACTTCTGGTCACGCCATTCTCAGGGGGTAGTCACACCACATAGATCCGTCCAAATTGGTGTATCAAATATGAAGTGTACCTGAGATGGGTCAATATAAGTGGATTCTGTGTGGAAGAGTATGGCTCACGTGACGGTAACGCCCACTTCCGGTCACGCCATCCCCAGGGGGTAGTCACACCACATACACCTGTCCAAATTGGTGTATCAAATATGAAGTGTACCTGAGATGGGTCAATATAAGTGGATTCTGTGTGGAAGAGTATGGCTCACGTGACGGTAACGCCCACTTCCGGTCACGCCATCCCCAGGGGGTAGTCACACCACATACATCTGTCCAAATTGGTGTATTAAATATGAAGTGTACCTGAAATAGGTCAATATAAGTGGATTCTGTGTGGTAGAGTATGGCTCACGTGACGGTAACGCCCACTTCCGGTCACGCCATCCCCAGGGGGTAGTCACACCACATACATCTGTCAAAGTTGGTGTATTAAATATGAAGTGTACTTGAGATAGGTCAATATAAGTGGATTCTGTGTGGTAGAGTATGGCTCACGTGACGGTAACGCCCACTTCCGGTCACGCCATCCCCAGGGGGTAGTCACACCACATACATCTGTCAAAGTTGGTGTATTAAATATGAAGTGTACCTGAAATAGGTCAATATAAGTGGATTCTGTGTGGTAGAGTATGGCTCACGTGACGGTAACGCCCACTTCCGGTCACGCCATCCCCAGGGGGTAGTCACACCACATACATCTGTCAAAGTTGGTGTATTAAATATGAAGTGTACTTGAGATAGGTCAATATAAGTGGATTCTGTGTGGTAGAGTATGGCTCACGTGACGGTAACGCCCACTTCCAGTCACGCCATCCCCAGGGGGTAGTCACATTACATACATCTGTCAAAGTTGGTGTATTAAATATGAAGTGTACCTGAAATAGGTCAATATAAGTGGATTCTGTGTGGAAGAGTATGGCTCACGTGACGGTAACGCCCACTTCCGGTCACGCCATCCCCAGGGGGTAGTCACACCACATACATCTGTCAAAGTTGGTGTATTAAAAATGAAGTGTACCTGAAATAGGTCAATATAAGTGGATTCTGTGTGGTAGAGTATGGCTCACGTGACGGTAACGCCCACTTCCGGTCACGCCATCCCCAGGGGGTAGTCACACCACATACATCTGTCAAAGTTGGTGTATTAAATATGAAGTGTACCTGAAATAGGTCAATATAAGTGGATTCTGTGTGGAAGAGTATGGCTCACGTGACGGTAACGCCCACTTCCGGTCACGCCATCCCCAGGGGGTAGTCACACTACATACATCTGTCCAAATTGGTGTATTAAATATGAAGTGTACCTGAAATAGGTCAATATAAGTGGATTCTGTGTGGTAGAGTATGGCTCACGTGACGGTAACGCCCACTTCCGGTCACGCCATCCCCAGGGGGTAGTCACACCACATACATCTGTCAAAGTTGGTGTATTAAATATGAAGTGTACTTGAGATAGGTCAATATAAGTGGATTCTGTGTGGTAGAGTATGGCTCACGTGACGGTAACGCCCACTTCCAGTCACGCCATCCCCAGGGGGTAGTCACATTACATACATCTGTCAAAGTTGGTGTATTAAATATGAAGTGTACCTGAAATAGGTCAATATAAGTGGATTCTGTGTGGAAGAGTATGGCTCACGTGACGGTAACGCCCACTTCCGGTCACGCCATCCCCAGGGGGTAGTCACACCACATACATCTGTCAAAGTTGGTGTATTAAAAATGAAGTGTACCTGAAATAGGTCAATATAAGTGGATTCTGTGTGGTAGAGTATGGCTCACGTGACGGTAACGCCCACTTCCGGTCACACCATCCCCAGGGGGTAGTCACACCACATATATCTGTCAAAGTTGGTGTATTAAATATGAAGTGTTCTTGAGATAGGTCAATATAAGTGGATTCTGTGTGGTAGAGTATGGCTCACGTGACGGTAACACCCACTTCCGGTCACGCCATCCCCAGGGGGTAGTCACACCACATACATCTGTCCAAATTGGTGTATTAAATATGAAGTGTACCTGAAATAGGTCAATATAATGGATTCTGTGTGGTAGAGTATGGCTCACTTGACGGTAACGCCCACTTCCGGTCACGCCATCCCCAGGGGGTAGTCACACCACATACATCTGTCCAAATTGGTGTATTAAATATGAAGTGTACCTGAAATAGGTCAATATAAGTGGATTCTGTGTGGTAGAGTATGGCTCACGTGACGGTAACGCCCACTTCCGGTCACACCATCCCCAGGGGGTAGTCACACCACATACATCTGTCAAAGTTGGTGTATTAAATATGAAGTGTACCTGAAATAGGTCATTATAAGTGGATTCTGTGTGGTAGAGTATGGCTCACGTGACGGTAACGCCCACTTCCGGTCACGCTATCCTCAGGGGGTAGTCACACCACATACATCTGTCCAAATTGGTGTATCAAATATGAAGTGTACCTGAGATAGGTAATAAAAGTGGATTCTGTGTGAAAGAGTATGGATCACATGATGGTAACACCCACCTCCGGTCACGGTATTCTCAGGGGGTAGTCACTCCATATAGACCTGAAATATCAGATAGGTCAATACGACGAGAACAACTTTGTTTTCAAGACTATGCAAGGGATTGTGGGTGGCCTCTGAACAACCTTATTCAGTATTTTTATCGTGAACTACTTGTTGCACTGCCTAATGTGCTGTCTTTATGAAAACTCTGTTATGTAGAGGTGGAGTGCCTAGGGATTGTGGGTGTGGACATGTGTGGAGTACCATGGGATTTTCACTTGTGGGTGTGCATGTACATGTGTGGGTTGTGGGTGTGTGTACATGTGTGTAGTGCCGTAGGATTGTGGGTGTTGTACATGTGTGTGATTGTGGGTGTGTACATGTGTGTGATTGTGGGTGTGTACGTGAGTGGAGTGCCTAGGCTTCCACTGCAACCATCGAGCGGGTACGCTTACGCTCAGCTGTGCTAATTTAGAGTGCGTAATTATAGATGACGACATACCTTCAAGTGCCGTTTAATACTTTGGTGAAATTTGCAAAGTAAGTAGACGTTTAGATAAATTCGGCGCAGTGTTGACAGAAGGCTGGCGTAGTTTTCCATTCATCGAGATTTGCAAATGCAAAGTGAGGACTCTTTCTGATATTACTTTCGTACCGATTATATGGAATTTTATTACACGTATATTGTACGGCTATCTCACGTACGTTGACTATGCGCAATCATTTACATTACGGAACTTACGGATGCCCAAAACCACACGTTTCGTCTGTAACACGCTAGCAACATGAAATACAGGATTTGCGACGATACGTATTCAGCCCACCGAAGCGCTGTGT
Organism: Spongilla lacustris; assembly: GCA_949361645.1. Lineage (NCBI taxonomy): Eukaryota > Metazoa > Porifera > Demospongiae > Spongillida > Spongillidae > Spongilla > Spongilla lacustris. The sequence goes on along the minus strand of OX442417.1, from coordinate 4,187,500 downwards.
AACGTACCTCTAATTAACGCCATGAATTATCGATGACTTTCAAAAAGCATGAAGAAATTTCCATGCATTGTTCAGATGGCATACCGTATACTGCCTAAATTGTACAGCCGAGCATGCATGCAAACAGCAGTTTATGTATTAATTTATAAAGTGATTCTTTTCTTGAAGATCATTATTATAAATCATCCAGGTGAAGGTGCATGGTCACGCTACGCTAGAGCCAAGGTGGAGGTGCAGAATATGGAAGTGGTGGAAAAGGATAGTGATGCGAGGTGGAAGATGGGATGCATGTGTTCACAAAAATAATAGCCTGAAATGTCTACTCTGGATAATAATTATTATAGTATGTTTTGTATCTTTGGTTAAAAGATGATAATATTTATTAATTATAATCCAAACGTTGAAGGCTATCAATATTGAATGAATAACAATTTAAAAATACATTCAGTGTAAAACGTCCCATGGGAGAAGGTATACGTAGCCGGTTACTATGGTTATATGTCTGATGAAACCCCATTTCATGGATGGAACAAGTCATCTGATAGCATCACTACTATACACAGTATGTCATCAATATGTTACTGCCCGATTCGAATTCACAACCTTTGACCCGCTTAGCATCCGGTCGACCGACTTCAAAACGGGCGGCCCCCTTTAAAGCGGGTCAGGTTGTGAATCGGGCAGTAATACATATACTGCATCAGTAGGGAGTGGTGCATGGTACAGTGGCATGTATATCAGCACAACTGTTGCATCATGGTTTAAAGTCACAAATGCAATATTTGAATGCAACGTGGTTTGTCGATATTTATTTCAAAATCAGGATTTGCTACACTTGAAAATTGCACATTCAAATATGGTCAAAGCATGTACGAGTTCTTTACACATCCTCAACAACATATATATTATCATTTCATAGCTGCAATGTACATGCTGATTATTCGAACCACAAAATAATTAAAAAAACTGATTCAATTGTGAAATACATTCAATCCATACTAAGCATTGATGGATGCATCCAGTTTGTACATTATAAGATGCTAATGCTCTATTTACATATATATGCCTGCACTGACCTCAGTGCACACGGAAATGTGTAGAAATGCTACCTCCATGCCTTGACTAATTGTATAGCATACCTGTTACCACAATCAGCAAACATTTAATGCCCACTGAGGAAAAGCCACAGCCAGTAAGCGGAAATGCGTCCGGAGTGATTAACGCAAAGGATATCTATATAAGCAAACACATTTCAGCTGAACTAATGATCGTCTGCTGCCCTTGTGTTTTACCGCATCAATATTGGCAGTTCTCAATATCAGCAGCTAAACTTGGCTACAACAAAATGCTAGTACATGATATTGTACGTTAAAGTACTATGCCGTATACCCAGTCATTATACCACTGTATCTTCAATGTGGAAAATCATGCTCCTTTTAATGGAAATACCATGGTCAGTACATCCCTAGAGGAATCCTTTCGACATCACCCAATTGATGGAGGGACATTAGGTTGGTAATATACTGGCGAATGTGGGTAGGAGATATGGAATTCGGATCCTGACCATCGTGTACAGCTAGGAAAAGAAAACCGGCATTGACATGTTGAATGACGCTGGCATTCCGTATACTATTTCAACCGGAGCAATCCTTATCGCATAATGTATAGCACGGTAGCCATGCATGGTAATCACGATATTTTTTAAAAGTGTCACATGATTAGGTAGAATCCCACAGAGACGGGAACAAGGTACATTCCAATGTTACGCCACACCCACTAGTGGCTTTTGTACCGGAAAGGGTGGGGCACTGGGGATGCTATGTTTTCATGTTTATCTCAGTAGGCTAAAGCTCGGTCCAATATGTATAGTATATGTACATGTACTTTTTTTCTAACGATATCCGGATACGCGTTTACGGTACATCGTGGTTCTCCCAGTGACGTCACTAAACGATGAATTTTAACAGGCGCCATCTTGACAGAGTAGTATGCCTTTGTGGTGTGGGCTGTTCTAAAGTAATAATAACGGTACGGGAAAGCAGACTAGGTTTTATAAGCTACTTGCTATATTGGAACATTTAGACAGTAGGATGCGTGATTTAATGAAATGCACAATAGGCCTATGCATGGCTCATCGCTAAGACCTTACCACCTATGCTGTTGCACAAAACCAATTCGCACGTCTACGTTGCTTGTATACGGTGATCATTTCATTAAAGGTTAGCCTCTTAATGAGTTTTACTTACCATACACTTGCAAGTGGGCCTGCAAAGCTCAACGATGAATTAAATCCTGATTCCTGGCTGAGTGCCAACTCAGAACACGGGTCATTCTGAAGTTACAGTTCGAAACATATATATCGGATATAGGATAGGCTTCATACTGCCAATACATGTGTACATCTGCAATGAAACTGACGAACCCAGATAGATGGAATGTTGTTGTTTTCAGGTACTGATTATGAAAGTAATGCAAATAAATTGCATGCAGCTGACATATATTGTAAGGGATACTTTTGTCAAACTCGATGCTCAATGGATAATGTTTCATGCCAGACAGATATTTCAGCAAAGCATTATCTTACAGGCATGGAACTTGAGAATAATTGAAGAAGCATGAAGTTATACTATCAAGGAGTTGAAGATGGCTTTGGATAAAAAGAATACTGAGTTACTCAGCAATTTTTTGATGCATGGAGATGATGAGAAGAATGATCTACCATATCTACTATTAATACTGGATTGCCAAACCATGCATATCACAAGCACTGCAGGACTTCATAAAATGCTTGGACAGGATATCCTCATCTTAGTAACTGATTTTGTGTATCATGAGGCTGAATGTTACACTGCAAGACCTATCAGATCAATTTGGCATACATCGCTCCTCAGAATCTCGTTAATACAGAACACACTGTCACCTTTGGTGTATTGGCCTGATCATGAGCAATTACAGGGAACCACACTTTGGTGTATTTGGCAAATTATGGAACTACAGTATAGATTGTTTTGAGAATTTATGGAGAGATCTTAAAGTCTAAAATTAGAGCCATGCAGAGCACTGACCTGGAGCTACTTATAAACACCAAAACATGCACAGCTCACAAGGTACTATCAGTTTCACTTCACAAGGATATGGTGGACTGAAGAGCCAGTGATAAATTTGTTACAGAGAACAGCATGCATGCATGTGGGCTATACCTTTAAAATATAAGCTCCTACCATGCAGATGGTTGCATAATGGTTGATAGAGGGTTTAATGGTGCTGATTGTGTTGGAATTGTGGGTGCTATAGTATTGTAATGCCTTAATTCATTTAATAAAGGAAAGTAACAATTGTCACAAACTGAAGGGTTTCCAATGTTTGGATTATACAATTCTAAGAGTCAAAGCCACTCGTGACCATTTAGTGAAAGACCATGCATGCTACGTTGGACAAGATTGTACATGAGTGCTGTGCCTTAACTATGTCCTTCTCTTGTACTATTGGATTAGATCAGTATGTTGACTATGTTCACGTTCACATAGCATTGATATCAACAAGCATGTATATATTGACATGCATGCACAGACTTCAACCCAAACGTACAGGGCAGCAACACTTACCAACATAGGTGGATTAAATAACCACGATGCAGCTAGGAAAGATGCATAGATGGAGAGGGCTAAACCCAGAAGGCTTTATAGACACAAAGCAGGAGAAACCAACATAGACTGGTGAATAGGGCTGCCCAAACAGTCTCTGATCTGACTGGGAGGCATACAATGTAATGTCAACTAATCAGTTCGAAAGGCTTCAAAAGGAAACTGCAAGCCGGGAAATGTTTGCACTCCTTGGGGATAAAGTACCGGATAATTAATGGGAAAACGGGGTTTGCTGATGGCCATGAAAGGCCCGATGTGAAAACCCAAAGGCGCCATTTAGTAAACGTCATGAGTGAGCTGGGAAAAAAATCATTTCTGTACCTTAGTCCAATGACAGTTGAGCGGGCCGCAATGTGGGGAATACCACGGAAGGTTATTGAAGAAAGGATAATGGAGGTTATAGAGAAGGAGAGGGGGCAAAGGTTCAGCTTAATGTGGATGACATTCCACAATGTAGTGCAATGGAATTTTTAAGGGAGGGTATAGAGCATGGTGGTGTGCAACATCAGTTACCATTGGGCATGGAGCGGAAGAAGCTTTGGATCTTCTAGCAAGATGAATCTATTTTAAAGGCATATGATGGAGCCAGGATGAGATAGATGCCTCCAGATTTCATTGGACGGCTGCTGATCAAAGGAGAGGGCCCAGGCATCATGATAACAGCATTTGTAAATGAAAACATGCATCAGATGGCTGAAGTTGAGCAGCCAAGACATGGCAGCCATTAATGCTAAGAGAACCATTGAGGGAAAGCCCCCATGCAAGTACTTCACCCCTCACAAAGGTTGCTTCAAGGAAGGCCTAACCACCTCTTAATGGCAACTTGAAACTCAGAGGGATCAAGATGAAGGTTGAGCCTTCGGGAAGGTGTGACAGATAGCCAAGCTGATGAGTGATTATTATAATTATGTCGTCCATAATAATATATGTACTGTCCTCATGCATACATCATATGTACCGGGATCTGAGCCGCGGAGCTTTTCACGCAGGATATTAGCGATCTCGAAATCGTTTAAAAACAAGCATTTCAGTTAATGTATTAAAATAATGTACTTTGTGCTTCAAACAGGCCTGCCCTACATTTATAACGTTATATAGCCTATTAGCTAGATTTCTACACTTGCTGTTAACTATATATTAACTACATGTATACATGTCACTTATAGTTGCCTACATGTATATGGGCACTGATAAATGTACGTTATGTGATGTATGGCATTATTCACTATGGATTGGATTACGCATTGGGCTATTGTCCTTCAATAACGCCCTTTTCTAAAATATCACGTCATTGTAAAGCTATCAATCATATTAAAAATATTATTACCGTTATTCCAATTTATTGAAGGCAAATAAATGAAATTCTGCGCATGTGTTTGGTGAATTAGTCGATCCTATATACAATAATAGATGTACATTTCCGTATCAGTTGATTGCATACTGCATGGTGTACGAAATCGCTTAAAAGCATACGGTACTATAATTACATTGTGTATTTATATGTACGCGATGTGAACTAATTTTATTCATCAACAGCTCCAAGGGGGGTGTCCGGACACCCTGGACTCGTATCCGCCTCCGCCTCTGCGTGCCAGGTGTACCGGCGGTGCCGGGGGGAAAATTGTCCCTCCTTGAACTCGTACTTGTACCTATATACATGTAGACGCGCGTCATTGTCTCTTCGACTCCATAAATATATATATATGTTACGGCCCAATTTAAAACCTGACCCGTTTTAAAACGGGTCGCCCGTTTTAAAGCCGGTCGACCGGTTTTAAAGCCGGTCAACCGGTTCTAAAATGGGTCGACCGATTTTAAAACCAATATGCAAAACTGACCCGTTTTAAAGCGGGTTGACCGGTTTTAAAGCCGGTCACCCGGTTCTAAAATGGGTCGACCGATTTTAAAACCAATATGCAAAACTGACCCGTTTTAAAGCGGGTTGACCGGTTTTGAATGAGTTAATAGTGTATAGATTCAGAAAATTTAATGATTTGGAAATAAATAGCATGCAGCAAATTAAAATAACGACGAGCGCACACAAAAAACAGATCTAAAAAGGCAAGTTCCTTGAGTACATTTAACTATCCTTGCATGAATCACACATCCATGGTGTTGAAGGCGTGTTCCAAACATTTTCTGGTACAGCTATACACCCTTGATGGAACCATTCCTTGCAAACGTCGCATTCCACCATGTTACCATCCTCTATGCTCCGACATGTACAGATGATTTCAAGTAGCTGTGTCTCCTTTACCATCTTCTTCCTTTTTAACATCTTACCATTAAAAGTTTCCATTTCATTTTGCATCAAGCAATGCAACACATGCTTTCTCATGTCAGTGTTAGAGAAGGTGATGTGTTGTGGATTATCTCCGGAACAGAGAGCTGCACAAAATGCTAATGCATAAAGACCACAGTCATTGGCATTATTCTGCTTGTCGACATTGATGAAACGCAGGGTTACATTTGGTTCATGGGTCATAAGCAGTGCACATATCTGCTTTTGTGTGGTACTTGGTAGAGTGCAACACATGCTGTCATATATGTTGACTGTAGAGTAGGGACAACCATAGTAGATATGGTAAGCCAATGGTTTCCACCAGAATTCAACACTTGCACAAACTCTTCTCCACCTACTATACAGCCCTGGAGTGCTGCGGCGAGTACTGTATTCTGGAGACCTGGTGTACCATACTTGCTCTTTAGGAGGGTTTGCGCAGCATTTATGATGTTGTCATTCAACCAGGACTGGTTGTTTTCAAGAATAGATCTGAACAAAAAAGGATGATATAAATGTTTTATATAATCACCCACGTATTTTTACAATGTTACCTGTCTGCTTCATACAATTGAAATTCACCAAATTTCATCCAGAGCTTTGGCTTCCTTGAGGTGCATGTCTTCCTGCCTCCTCCAACTCAGACTCCACAGGATGTTCAGCAGTGTCTTCTGCAGATTCATCATGTTTCTCAAATTCTTCTCTTGCTTTGAAAACCCATTCACATAGAGTATCCACATCCGCATAATGAAGGAAGAGGTATTCATCTCCAAACAATTGCACAATGGTGGCGGGAATAGGCCTCATGTGCGTATTCCAGTACTGCAGCAATGGACCACACTGCAGGTAGCAGCCTTGGGAAAGTAATGGCATGGATGAAACAAAAGCATCAAACTGTGTATGTATATCTTCATTAACTATGACAAATCCCAAGGCTTGCACAAGCGATGGCTTTTTGTCAAAACTCCGAGAATGAAGCCAAAGTGATACGTGAGTGTTCACATACAGTCCATACTCCGTTGAGTCATGAATGTATTTGGAAAGCTGCAGTGAAGGTTGGGTTGTGTTATTAAATACAACACATGCAAAAAACAATTACAGTTCACGATGCTTACATGTACATCTAAGTCTTCATCCTCTCTGCAACTGCGGTTATACATTGTACTGCCTGATCTCCATAAATCCAATCTCTGTGATGAGAGCAGTTCATCTTTCAGTTCCTTACTACCTAAAAAGTCATTTATATCATCACATACAAATGAGATACTGCATGTAATGCACAATTTTGCGTTTAGACTTACCTTGAATATGGGCGCAAAATTTGATCCAAGGGCCAAAATCTACATCACAAATGGCAGTGTGAACATCTTCAATAATCTTGCGAGTTACACTGCTGAAAATTTTTTGGTACATGGTACATTTTGATCAATTTAAATTTAAACAAAAAAGAAACGTACGTTGTACAGTTTGAACATGGTGACGATTTGTGGCAGTAGGTGCTACAGCTTATATTTTTCCTTACACACTGACACTTGCGATTTAGGCAGCCGGTCGTACACTTGCAAGCATTGATCACAAAATGATTCCAAGGTGCTTGTTTCCTAGCTGCTTCTTTTAATGAGATAAAAGGCTGATTTTGCCAATTCTCTACTTCGCACATTCCAGATCCGTTGTATTTCTCGAGTTCTCCAGCAGTGTAGCAGACATTCAAAACTCCATGTTGGCATCTGAAGTTGAACACATAGGATGATGAATTCACAAAGTAACTCGCAAAAGTAACACAATTGAAAACAATATACCTCAATCTGTAAAGGCTCTGGTCTCCTCCGACAATTTCAACAACAACACAAGGCAGGCGAGATAGGTCGGAACTGGCTCGATCAATACGAGGAATTCTGACTGACACACTTTCACCAATCACAAATGACAATGTCCTGTGTTGTTTGTTGTATCTTTCTGCCATCTTCTTAGCAGAAGTAAGGTACTTTTTGTCAGCTTTGATTCTGATCTATAAGAATGAAAACAAACATCACGCTAAATCTGATCAAAATCAAAAAACAGTCAATAATTTTTAACCTCTTTATGCTTCAGCAAAGTGGAAAGTGCATTTTCTCGTACGCTATTCCTGTGATCCCCATTTGACTTGACTTCATCTATAGCAGATTCGTCATTCTCTTCAAGTAGCTCTCTTTCAATTGTTTCACTTTCTGCCATCAGCATGCTGGGTGTCCTTGGCTCCATTGACTACATTCTTTGTCACAGACACTTGATGTGAAGAGCTCTTTGAGCACTGGGCATCCTCTGCACCTATCTTTGCTTCCTCTTCTGTTGGAAATGCTTGCTGATGCGCTGGGCTCATGACTGTTGCTTGCTTCGCTTCTGATGAAAAACCAACATCAATCCCTTCATCGGCCAAGTCTTCCTCTAACACAATTGCACTTTGCTGTGTTGGGAAGATGATACTTCGGGCTTTTTGACCAAACACAAGTTCATATGGAGATGCTCCTGTAGTATCATGCACTTGGGTATTCATAGCATCTATAAGGAAAAAACAACTTTTAACTTATATGAATTCTAATATACAAAACCAACTTACAAACTATACGTGGTAGCCAATCACTCCAAGGTGGTGTCTTCATACCACTCGCACTGATTTCGGCTGCCATCTTTTTGTGCAGGGTTTGATGGGCTCTTTCAACTAATCCTTGGCTTTGAGGATGTCTAGGGCGACCACTAACCAACTGAATATTAGAGTTCCAAAGCTTTAGCAAGTCAACGATTACCCCATTCACAAATTCTCGACCGTTGTCAGAATGTAAAATGCGAGGTACTCCAAAATAAGGGAATACATGTGTATTGAGATTATCTGCAACATTTGCAGCACTCTTAGCTTCCATAGCATATGCAAAATTGAACTTAGACCAGTGGTCCACACAGTGGAGTATCCACTTTTTATTGCCATGAGGAAGGTGCCTCATATCAATCATATCAATCTAGAAAAGAAATTTAAGAACTTTAGTGTACAAATGAAAGGCTCCGGCTATTTGTTGCACAGGGTGCTGCTATACACTGTGATCCAACTACATTGTAGCACTCCAAAAGAGAAAAAAAAGCCTATAACTACTGTGACAGTCACACAACTAAAGGACTACTATGTGATTGACATGAAACTGGTCAATTTCTTTTATCATGTGTGTGAATCTGCCATGCATATATGTTATTTTGACCCAAAAATAAATGCATTGCTCTAGAAGCCAGCTGTAAAGCCTAAACTTGTGCTCCATATATAGAGTCAATGCAATTAAAATTAGGCATGAATAATAATTGTTAACACAGTCCAAGGGTAAAAAGCAGGTCAGGTATTACAAAGTATTGTAACATAAATCTAGGACAAACAATTTGCTTACTTGCAATCTGCAGAAAAACCCATTTGCAATGATTGGCTTCAGAGGAGGAGTCGATAGCTGTGGTTTCCGAAGCTGACAAGATGGGCACAGAGAAACAAATTTTTCAACCACGCATCTTGGGATCCCATGATACAAACTCTGCAACTGAGCACAAGAATACATATTCAGTAACAGACACATGGGCGACATGACACCATACCTTTTCAAACGTCTTCTTGTACCCACCATGTAACACATCCTTTTCATGGACATCACGAATGATTTCATAGAATTCTTCAACATGCGCTACTCTTCTGTACTTATCAATAGCGGTATTGTCCTCCACCAAGCCCTATATAAATGACGCATTTACTCAGTTTCCTACGCTAGAAGTTGCAAAAACACTACAACTTTACATTTTGTGCGATGAATGGCAACAACACGCATCAATAGTTGTGTACAACTGACAAACAATTTAGTGAGAAGTACCTGCTCTTTTGCTGGAACAACAAGAACATCGCGAGCTCCTAGACTAGGGATGTTCAGAATCTGGAATCCCTTCTTCTTAACAAAGAAGCGCAAGTTCTTGTCAACAGCCGACGGGTCTTTTATGGCGGTTTTAATTTTGTCTCCAAAGTCTTTGTAAACTACACCGCTAGTTCCTCTATCATTGGAGGAAAACTTCTCGGCAAGAAAGGCTCCAAACTCCTTCTCTCGATCGTACATATCCATTTCATAGCCAACTGCCAAAAAAATGCAACTGAACTGAGAAACGCACACTTAGAAATTGTAAACCACGTGTTCTGATAAAAATTAATTAGCCCGTTTTAAAGCCGGTCGACCGGTTTGGAAATGGGTTAACCCGCTTTAAATTGGGTCGACCCGTTTTAAAACGGGTCAAAAGTTTTAAATTGGGCCGTAACATATATATACATACTATAATGGTAGCCCCGGCCTAGCTGTATCTGGGTATAACTCCTGGCGTAGATCTTGTACGCTTCCTCCCAGGAATTTGAATGCGAGCCAGGCGACAGGAGAATTGATGAGCGGGTCCGTAATCTAGCTTTTCACATCTGTGCATGCATGCATGCATGCCTTTAAGTCCTGCACCCGGCGTACAACATATGCAAACTCTGGGAATAAATTTCGACATCAACAGTATACTTCACCGCCGCCATTTGTATTGTCTGAAATGCTAGCTTATGATGCAATTGATTCCTAACGCATTTATATATATATAATTATTATAATTATGTAATACGTACGTGCGTATGTGCAATATTAATTGTGCATGCATGTGGGTGCCACTAAAATATATACATTAATTTGTTGGCCGTGTACAACTCCATCAAGCTGTCGCTGCACGTCAGGAGCTTCCCATATAGCCCACGAATGTGCCGGTTTCCTCAAAACTCCCTTGTTGAGACGGCCATACACATATTTGTCATGACGCCTGTGTACGTCCCCAACTGTACATTGTACATATTTTTATAGATCCGGTTTGGGCAACGATTCGAATGCGCCCTCAATGCGGATTGATCCGGACCGATCCGGTAAGCCGTTACTAGTGTAGAAACGCCTTTACTTTAGTGGTCTCTGTTTAATATTGCGCTATAACCACAAGTATGCAGTGTTTGCTCTTGACCTCCAGGGCCACCGTATAGGGAAGCCCTCTACTGCTAGTGCGGAAACGCCTCAGCTATACTACACTGACAACTATAAAAGAGCTAAGCCTGCTCCCTCAAGTGTCACTCTCATAAACACAACTACGATTTCGAATAAATCGAAATGCTTACCCTGAAAGGACTCTTGCTGTGCGCTCTACTTGTGGCTTCAGCCATGGCGTTCCCACGTATCAGCGAAATGTCTGACCTGCAGACCATGGAGACGGACGACAGTGACGTTTCTAAGGAAGAAAGTTTTGCACAGGTTTACGCCGAGCGTCAAGAGGTAAAAGGACTGTGTTACGGTAGAGATTTGGCACGAGTCATTCATCCCACTGTATATATATAGCTGATTGAATTTCGTGATGAGGTATTGAGGACTACGGGGATTGCCTGCGATACATGCAAAACCTTGGCTGGGTATTTGCAAAGTTTTGTGCTGGCTGGTGATTCGAAGGTAAGCTTACGTTTCTTTTGATGAAATTGTTCATAGGAGAGTGATGGGATTACATTCCAATTGGTTATAAGGTACTTTTCCCACAACTATATACGTGCAGGCCTTCGTTAAGAACAAGCTCACAGCAAAATGCAATAGCATGTCATTTTTATTGAAGACTGTTGTAAGCTGCGCATGTGGACTATATATATCCAAGCATGCATGCTTTATCCCCTCAATAGTGTAACCTTGTTGTCAACAACTATTTCAACAGCCTCTATGACGACATAGCCAACAAGCATCTGGTTAGTGTGATGCGGAGCTAGGCAACGACTTACCACTTTATTACTACAGAATGCTAACACAGCCTGCCAAAAAGTTCGAGCATGTTAATTCAGTGATGCGCCAAAGGTATAAATATATATAATAATTGATACTGTATAATGCAAAATTTTCTTCTTCCAGTTCGCAAGCTATATATAGGATCCCAAACAGAATTAATATTGTTCAGTTTTTGGTTGCAGCGTTAGACTTTAGTGTGTGATTTGAATGATCATTAACATTACTTCTCTCACTGACTTATATGATGAATGCTATGGTATTACCGTTTGAGTAGAAGACATAGAGTCATAGACACTAGTTTTATAGGTTTACTAGCGGAACATTCACAAAATATGTCACCCTCTAGCTATCTATCTTGTCACACATATACATGTATGTATATGCATATACACATGTACCTACAGCCATGCCTCCCTCGAGCGTGACGAATTTAGCTACACCATACGTACATGTATAAAGCTGTAGCTCTTACACGTAGGACAGTTTATATATTACGATGGTAGGGCATATATAGATTGATCACCTAACGCACCTTGTTGACATCTATATAACGCCATGAATTATATCGATGTCTTTTAAAAAGCATGAAGAAATTTTCATTGTTCAGATGTCATACCGTATACTGACTAAATTGTACAGCCACGCATGCTAACAGCAGTTTATGTATTAATTTTAAAAGTGATTCTTTTATTGAAGATCATTATTATAAATCATCCAGGTGAAGGTGCATGGTCACGCTACGCTAGAGCCAAAGTGGAGGTGCAGAATATGGAAGTGGTGGAAAAGGATAGTGATGAGGTGGAAGATGGGATGCATGTGTGCACAAAAACAATAGCCTGAAATGTCTACTCTGGATAATAATAATTATTATTATAGTAAGTTTTGTATCTTTGGTAAAAAGATGATAATATATTAAGCTGAGTATCCAAACTTTGAAGGCTATCAATATTGAATTAATAACAATTTAAAAAAACATTGTAAAACGTCCCATGGGAGAAGGTATACGTAGCCGGTTACTATGGTTAAATGTCTGATGAAACCCCATTTCATGGATGGAACAAGCATCACTACTATACACAGTATGTCATCAATATGTTACTGCCCGATTCGAATTCACAACCAGGGTTGCCGCGCGATATATCGCGGTTAACCGACCATAGAAGTCTATGTAACCGCGATACATCGCGGCAACCCTGTTCACAACCTTTGACCCGCTTAGCATCCGGTCGACCGGCTTCAAAACGGGCGGCAGGTTGTGAATCGGGCAGTAATACATATACTATATCAGTAGGGAGTGGTGCATGGTACAGTGGCATGGATATCAGCACAACTGTTGCATCATGGTTTAAAGTCACAAATGTAGGTACAGTGACATTTTTTTCAAATCGTTATTTAAGGCACATAATATACATCATTGGAAAGAGCAAAAAATATACATTCCAACGATATCTTATGTTTATAGTGATTAGTTTCGTTGCGAGCACCACGCTATTCCAAAGATGTAATACGAAATGATCGCGAATGTACGTGAGTTAATGGGAACCGCGAAACAAAAACTGTCCCGGTTGAGTTTATAATCAGTGCAGAGATGCAACTAAGTGCAAAGACTTAACCAAAACGTTAAGTTACGATGACTCACTCATAACATACAGAGAGATGCATTGAAATCTGCTCCTATAAGTCATTTACACTTACCATTGGTTTTAAAGTTAAGGAAGGTTATTCTGTTAAATTGGTATCATAGCTGTATGCACTGAATTATGGTACAAAGTGGTGAAATATACACAAATCACACTAATAGTACAATAATACACAATGCAAAACAAATATCCCATTATAACAACACAACACTATGTACAATGCAACATTATTCATGTATTAAGTTCACTTAAGTTAAGGTCACCAGCAATGTAATCTGCTAACAGCCCATATACTGTCATTGTAACGTTCTCCCCATCTTCTTCATCTTCATCTGATTTCCAGTAGAATACAATGACTTTAGGAACTTTTGACTTTGTTAAAGGTTTCACACTTACTACATGTCCATTATAGAGTACATTCTTCTCGTTCACATACCAAAGGTGTTCGAAGTAGAGACCAAGTATGGAGGATGTATCTGACAAAACTTTTAATATAATACTTACTTGATGAGGTGAAAGTTCAGGAAACTCATTCAGCAAGTTATGCTCCATCTCTACAACACAGCGTAACTTTTTTTCAATGCTTCTCCTGAAGGTATCTTCCTTCTTTTGATTTTTCACTTTTAGCATATCATTTTCAATTTTCATTAGGCGAATTTTTTCTTTTAATTCCTTATTTTCCTTCTTCCATTTCTGCTCATGTATCTTATAGGAGATTTTTGATTTGTAGTACTTATATCTTAATGCAACAAGTGATCGTTTTAGCTGTCTTGATTCGCTTCCTTGACCTTGTTTTAATGAGAGGTTTTCCAGTTTCAACTTGTTAATCTTTGAATTGTTTGTATTAATTGTTCTTTTAGCACTTAGCAATTTAGAACGTAGTGTATCTTCAATGTTGGACTTCCTTCTTAATGCTTTTTGAAGATACTTGTTTTTCATTTTGACACTTGGAAACAATCGAAGCTTAAAGAAGTTTTTATTTCCCCACATTTAGTGCAGCCAGATGTAGAATTCAATGTTATTGAACCAGAACTGCCACTTTGGCTAGTGTGCATGACAACACTAGCTGATGCGTGTGGATTTTGCTTCTTTGTCACTGATTCATTTAAAGGTAAATCAAATTTCAGCTTCAGAAAACAAACAACATCTTCCCAGGCTCTATCAAGATGCTTCTTCATGTCATTGATAGTTTGAAGCACACGCTTAATGGAGGCGCACAATGCATTAATGTTCACATCTTGTCTTGGTGCTAGTTTTGCCACTATCCTCGCTATTTCTACGGGTTTGGCATTTTTTAGGTTGGAGTTGATGTACAACACCAAGCCATTTGTTACATCCGGAGCAAGAAGGGATCCATCCTCACTCACATCCTTTTTATAACCATTAATGAGCATTCAGAGATCAGCAACTGTCTTCATTCTAAATAGCGAAAAGCAATGATTGCGTGCATACATGTACGTGTGTGATATGAAGTAATTAAACATGAATACTTGGCTTGAAAAGAACAGTGCGTGGGCATCATCGTATTGCAATGTTATAGCAATAGAAATATAGTGATTAGTTCACTCTTGAACGAAATTTTATTTACAACGTAGTTAATTGAAGATTGGGGTGTGCACTAAATAGGGTAGTCAGAAAGAACCGAATTTGAATGAGCTCATGCATTTTAGACAGAGAATCCAGGTTATCCAACTTAGTTCAAACACAAAGATACATTAGTACAAGGATTTGTGCTCTTTTTTCATGCATGCCAACATAAAACGCCTGGGTAGTTAAAGCACCCTTTGGGCATCGTGCAAATGGCCTCATACTTTGTAGCATAATGATTCAGTGCCTAACTTAAATAAAAAAACATACCATGTGATAGTTGGTTAACAATCGGAGTCAAGATTCGTTCCCAAAAAAATGCTACGAATTCAATGTGTCAAATAAAAAAAGAACAAGAACCAGCTCGAAATTAGACAATAGTGTCTCATTCTACAACTAATCGGGTCACTAAATCTAGCCATGCAGTCGGACTAACCTCGCAGGTGATTGAGCAACTTTCTTCTCTTCGCGATACACTTTTTCAATGTTACGAAATACGGGTCCAATTTTCGACGTAGTTTTAGATCATCGATTTTCGGACCCAATTACGCGATTTGTCACAGTACCTAACAAATGCAATATTTGAATGCAACGTGGTTTGTCGATATTTATTTCAAAATCAGGATTTGCTACACTTGAAAATTGCACATTCAAATATGGTCAAAGCATGCACGAGTTCTTTACACATCCTCAACAACATATATATTATCATTTCATAGCTGCAATGTACATGCTGATTATTCGAACCATATAAAATAATTACAAAACTGATTCAATTGTGAAATACATTCAATCCATACTAAGCATTGATGGATATACATCCAGTTTGTACATTATAAGATGCTAATGCTCTATTTACATATATATGCCTGCACTGACCTCAGTGCACACGGAAATGTGTAGAAATGCTACCTCCGTGCCTTGATTAATTGTATAGCATACCTGTTAACCACAATCAGCAAACATGTAATGCCCACAGAGGAAAAGCCACAGCCAGTAAGCGGAAATGCTTCCTGAGTGATTAACGCAAAGTATAAGCAAACACATTTCAGCTGAACTAATGATCGTCTGCTGCCCTTTGTGTTTTACCGCATCAATATTGGCAGTTCTCAATATCAGCAGCTAAACTTGGCTGCAACAAAATGCTAGTACATGATATTGTACGTTAAAGTACTATGCCGTATACCCAGTCATTATACCACTGTATATTCAATGTGGAAAATCATGCTCCTTTTAATGGAAATACCATAGTCAGTACATCCCTAGAGGAATCCTTTCTACATCACCCAATTGATGGAGGGACATTAGGTTGGTAATATACTGGCGAATGTGGGGAGGAGATATGGAATTCGGATCCTGACCATCGTGTACAGCTAGGAAAAGAAAACTACGGTGGCCCGGTGTCGGAGGAATGGCTGTCCCCCTGGAAAAAGTGTCCCCCCGGACATTTGTTCCTAGGTACAAATGTCCCCCCGGACACTCGTACCTAGGAAAAAATGTCCCCCCCCCCTGGTAAAAGTGTCCCCTCAATAAATTATTGTTTTTTTTTTTTTTTTTAATCGTTAATTGGCAACGATAAAGTGACGGTTGGAGCTAGAACTTTTTCTTGCGAAGTGTTTCATGGATTTCGACGACATTTTTGGCTCATGGTCACTACCCAACTAGTCTCGTACCCAGACCCACCATGACGTAAGCGTTTATCGCTTACAGTATGACAGTAGTGTTTATAGCTAAACGCTTACGTCATTGTGGGTCCGAGACTACTACCCAACTGCATTGTCCAAAGACCAAAAACGCTCCTTTCGGCGAAAGGCGACAGAAACCTACAATGTGGAGAAAGGAGTCTTGTATTACGCCAAAAAGGCTACGGGTCCATCGGATCGACTATGGAGGATTGAGATAACGACCAGTGATGCCGCGGCCAGCTTTTAACAATCCGGTCACGTTCACGGCTGGCCGTCTGGATATAAACGGTCACGTTCACGGTCAAAGATGGACCGTATGATTTCAATCCGGTCACGTTCACGGCTGGCCGTCAGCCGTCAAAATTTTACTAATACGGTCACGGACGCGGTCATTACTTATGCTATAGAAGTTTGGCATGCACGTATCAATAGAAATGGTTCATGAACGATATGCATGAGATATGGGTATAGCAGAACAAGTGTGAAAAAACAGATTCAATTAACGAAAGTCTTTATTGCATCTGAGAAAGAGAACAGATTCAATCCTGGCTGGATCCATCCTCCATCTTTTGCGCTCCACAATGAGTTTCAGCTGGGAGAAAACTCGCTCAGATGGGGCACTAGACGCAGGAATGGCAAGGTACTTGCGAGCTAGCTTGGATACATTAGGAAACTTATCCTCATTCTCTCCCCACCACTGCATAACATTATTAACTCGCCAATTGGTGAGGGGAACTGCCATGTAGTGCCTAAATACGTCAGTCAATTTTTCTTTCAAACTTTTCACCATCAATTCAACTCCAACAATTTCTTCTTCGACAGACTGTCAACAGAGTGTAAAGTTATAATATATTAAAAACCACAATTTCAATCTCAAACCTCAAAGTTGAAAAAGGCATCTAATGCAATTTTCTTTTCAGTTACATCAGTAGAAATGTTTCCAACAACTTGAGTGCAATCATTGGTGTTGTCTGACTCAGCAACATTTTCTAACTCTTCCATAAAATGCTCAATTGCTTCTGCCTTTTACTCAGGAGGTAACCAACTGAGAAATTTGTGACCTGGATGAACTAATGCTGCAACAGTAAGAAGTGAATCAGTTAGATCAAACCGATTCCTGAATCCAAATTTGAGACTTTCGTAACACTCAAGCACATCCTCAGGCAAATCTTCCCAGTATTCAACACCTAAACATATACAAGTTGACATTCCATTATACATACAGTCCTACCAATATTGTATCATTAGTACTTATAACAGGCAACTGTAGTGTAGTTGCATGTGTCCAAATCTAGCATTATGACCTACAAGCCAACTCCAGACATGCTGTCTTATACAAAAAGACACTCAATAAAAAAGGTACAATAATATAAATGCATGAACATAACCGTTTAACATAAATAACAAACCTAAATTCCATGATGGTGGGGGTCGCACATCTTCAAGCACCATATTCAGATTAGTGACCAACCTAGAGAAGCTACACAGTGTTGGGTACTTTTCACCCTCAAACAGCACAGACATAAATGCTGAACTCATGACACACTTCCATGATAAATGGTGTCAATATTACACATCTTTCCAACATATAATACGTTGAGTTCCAACGAGTGACAATATCCTTTATTAAAGTAAGGGCCACAGTATGAGAAAACACACCTTAAGCACCTTCAGTATCTAAAAACAATAACAATTTTAAGTACAGCTAACAAAAATCCACCAAAAACCATCAATAATTATATCCAAAGTTTCTTGTCTGATTTTATCCTTGTCCTCTGCAAGTTTTTTAAATGTTCTAATCGTTGAGAGCTATTTCGAATGGCATTGGTTACATCATGAAATAGTTGGACTAAATCACGTGTTTTATGGTGGGGAACCTAAAATATGGGTTTGTGTAGGGATAACACCAACAATATAGTATTTACTTACCTTTTTCTTACATGGATCAATTGCATCTTTTATGACGAGATTAAATGTATGACAGGCACAAGAAGGTGTTTCTTCAACGATGTTTTCTTCCAGTAGCTGCTTCACAGCAGCTTTAAAGTTTGCACCATTGTCTGTAGTTACACTATCAAGTCTAGTCCCCATGTGGTACTTCAAATCACAACACTCCTTCAGTAGACTAGAGATATTCTCAGCAGTGTGAGATTCTAAATACAATACACTCTAAAATAAAATACGATTAAAAGATTGACTTACCATTGTCGACTGACACAGCTAATACAGCAGACACTAGCCTCCACTTGAATAGACCAGCTGCAGCCTTCTCACATGGTGTTCTGTCAATCCAGTGGCCTGTAACAGCTACGTATGGATTCTCCAGTGGGCAATGATGTACTATCAGATGTTAAAGCTATGGAAGTAGCTCGTTTCATAAGTACCAGTGCTTGTTCATGCTCCTCTTGCGTGAAACGTGGCACTAGATATTTATCAAGACATGGACCACTTCTCATTAAATCCTGCTTTAGGACCGCAGGAGACTCCTCAGCAATACGTGCAGGTTCATTCCTACATTATTTAACAGCATATTACACAAGCAAGCACAAATGCCCGGCGTACATAACTTACACATCGTGCTCCTCAATAAGATGTCTTTTCATTTTGCTAGTAGAACCATCTGCACGTGGAATCCACGCAATAGCACCTTCTTTTTCGCAAACAGAGCATAGAGCCCATCTGTCATGGCGAGGGGACAACTTAAAATGGTTCCATAGCCACGTGTTGGTGAATTTCGCGCCAGTCGGGTGTACTGCAGACTTCACCGCGCTATCTGGTGGCTTATCCTTTAAGGTTTTAGCTTTCTTGGAAAGATGCGTTTCTTCTAGCGCCTCAGTCGCCTCTTTTCCTTCAGACGACATTTGCCACGCCGTAAAAAAAAAAAAAAATGCACGTGAGGCTTAAAATGGACCGTCAAAAGTTCTGACGGTCACGGACGGCCAGCAAATAAAATTGACGGCCAATTATTTTTCACGGTTTAATCACGTGATCAGTAAGCTTCCCGGTCACGGTCACGGTCGGCCGTCAAAAACCGTCAAATCTATACGGTCACGGACGGTCTGTGCTGGCCGCGGCATCACTGATAACGACCAATGATGAGCAGCGAAAGATAATGGAAACATGCATTCTGATGGTTTTTTGACATAATTCCTTATCTGTTTAGGCCAAGGCTTTGAAGAAAAGCTGTACGTTAGATGCGCAAACTTAATTAGCTGCATGAACGGCGATTTATACCTAGGCGGGAAAAGGTTGGTCCGCAGCTTTCGCCTTCTAAGAAAACTCTTCCAAATATAGTTTCATAGCCTGATAAATCTCATTACCCTGGCTAAAAAGTAGTTGGGCGTGGCCCGCCCTTCGCGAAAGGTCGGGTTGGAAGCCTCTACCAAGATTTGGAACGGGGATTTGTTCTGCTGCAACGGGGATTGGGTAACAATATCAACAATAGGATGTTCCTTAGGCTAGGTGAAGTTAAAATGTTTGATAATTTGATGCCCAAAGGACTTACCAGACAGAGCACAGGAACAGATAGCATGTATTCTTTGCACACGTGAGAAAACCCTGCAAGTGACTGAAGCTATATGTCCAGTACAGAGACAAGCAGGAACTTGTGACCTCACTATGCAATGGAATTTGACCTACAGCAATGGCATATAATCAAAAGTAAATGCGTAAGCATCTCTTACAATGCTTGGTTAATGGCAAGATGACTGAATTCCTGGAAGGAAGAGAAAACCAAGAACCAAAAAGTCGGCAATAATTCCTGTTCATGTGCTTTGTAAGTGCAGACAACCTGAATGTGGTGAAATGGCAGAATGTGATCAATGTCATGATTGGTTCCATTTACGAAGTGTGAAAGCATTCCAGATATGGTTTGGCTACAACTGAAATCAAACATGGTATTGCGCGCAGTGAATGCTGTTCTCACTAGAACATTGCATGTGTTTGTACGATGACTTGAATTCATTCCTAGCTCTCAACTTTTTTGTTCATACACGATGTATTATTTCCATTCATCGATATCGAACGTTTTTGCTCATTTAATTGCTTAAATGTACATACATATATTATTTCTATTCAACTTGCATAATGTAAGTGGAGTGATATCGACTATTAATTATCGCGCGCGAAATTTATCTTGGGGGACATTTTCTCCTAGGCAAAAGTTTCCCACGCTAGGGGGGAACTTTGTACTAGGGGGGACATTTTCTCCTAGGCAAAAATGTCCCCCACTAGGGGGGACGTTTCTACCAGGGGGGACATTTTCTCCTAGGCAAAAATGTCCCCCCGGACATTCTTTCCTAGGAACCGTTGTCCGGGGGGACAGTTGTACCTAGGAAAAATTGTCCGGGGGACAGCCATTCCTAGGAAAAAATGTCCGGGGGGACAGTGAAAGGGGGGGACAGAATTTCCTACGACACCGGTAGCTCGCGCGCAGAGCATTGTGTCCAGCGCAATCGTACGAAATTGCGTAGCGCGCAGTGCAATTGTACGAAATTGCGTAGAGTCCGAGTGCACTTTTGCTCAGAGTCCGAGTGCATGTTTCGATTACGTCATCCGTCTAGTGACAAAATAATTAAATTATGGCCGTATCCTTCCTGCATCGTGACTATACCCAAAGTGAGATACTGGAGGCAGCAGAAGAGTGACCAGGTCATGCTAGCCTATTTGCGCTTCGTGCACCTGGTACCTGTAGGGAAAATAGCGTCTCTTGGGTTACGAAGGCGTCGAATTGCTGAAACCCCTCTTCAGTTGTTGTGTGATGCCATAAAGGTTCGTTAGCTGTGTCGTGAATGCATGTTTAAAGGTCGATGCCCGCATGCATGTCCGGTTTTAGGAGGAGCTGAAAACATCAAACTGCCTTCTGGACTATCGAGCCATGTAGAGACACCTACAGACCAAATATGGATACACAGAGGATCGTCGTCATAGTGGCTCACGTGATCAACATTCAAGTTGGCTGCTAAAGGCCCGTCTGTGAATAAGGTCATGGCATCATAAGGGACTATGGCTATGACAAGTTAAGCTTTTAGTTTTACAATGCATGGATGTATGTTATACAACCTATTAGTTTGGGTTTAAATATAGGTTTTCAAGAAAGATGATAGGGTTACAACTTGCTTCAACAAAGTGATGCAGTATTGAACTTGTATGGCACACATTTGCAGTGAAATTATGCATGCATGCTCATTATTGTTCTGTATATGTAAACTATTTGTGTGAATTAATTTTTAAAGTCCTTAATAAGTACAGCTGTGGAGTTGCATGCCTTGTGATGATGCTGTAAAACCCTTATGCCAATTTTAGTCTTTGCTTATGTACTGTGAACTTCACATAACAATTGACACAACTCCTTAACTCAAACACAGTACCTGTGCTTATCATGAGGCAACAATAAAGCCGCCGAATATACGTATTAAACAATGGTGCCGCTTGGACATTGTGTATTGATAATTGACCAATGCACACAGATATATTGATTAGGGTCATGTAGAGATTATTCATAGGGACCTCCAGGTATACAAAGAGATGTTGAGGTTGTGATAAGTATTGTCTTGGCAAATGTGTGTGGCTTCCTGGTATCTGTAGGGCGCGGTGGTCTGCTCTCATTGAACGCGTGGAAACTAAGCCCTACGCCCCGAAAAATTGAAATGGTTACGTACACCCATAGCAACGAACCTGACAACCGATGCCTTTTAGAACCAGCTGTGCACGGGGTACATAAAACGTAATCAACACCTAAAAGCCATGCTAGCAGTGATAAACACCTTTGAACTATATTGTAAGCAAAAATCACGTGGCCTGGTGTTGCCAACTGTCGGTCGATTTACGCACGGCGATCACCGACTACATGTGTTCAAAAAACTACAACGACGCTCGGTGACTGAATTGGAACATGTCAAAGCTATCACGGTAAAGTTAGTTGTTTGTACTGTCGTTTTTTGGTACAGGTTAGTGGCAACGCATTTTCTGAAGTAGATTTCTAGCCTTTGAAAATCCACCATTTTGGTGTCTTTTTGGGGGTGGGGGAATTAATATTTGCGCAATGAAGTGGGTTTTAACAGAGCGTTTAAAATATAGCCTTTAGTTACATTTCTTTTGGTCTAAATTTGACTCCATGCTCGTATGTAAATAGATTGAGCTTGAACTGAATTATTATTTATTCTTTACTCTCTTGGCTGGAGGGGGGATGGCAGCTACCAATTGTGGCTCAATACTTAGTAAGTGTTCTTGCACAATGCGCATCAGGTTCTGCATGTGGTTGTGGATTGGAGCAAATGTCAAGCCAAGAATTTTGCATGAATTGACTTGGCCCCTGAAAAGGGGGCTGTTTCTCCTTTGGGGTTATCGCCAACAATTTGGCTGGATATGTGGTGCATCCTTTCCTCACCAGCTAGACAGATTTTTGATGATTTGAGCCACCTGAAACACCAGTGAGTTAGAATTGAGCCTTTGCTGTATGTTGTGACACACCGCCTTAGTGTATTCCATGCAAGGTATGGCAAGCCCAGCCTTAGTCGCCGGCAATACATGTACCTGAACTTTAGTCCATGATGAGTAGGCAGCTGTAGTTTAGCTCTGGTGACATGCACAAATGTCATTGGCAGAAGTGAGTGTATATATTATGTAACCTCTGTACAAGTCATTGACATTCACTTAACTGCTTCCCCTGTAGCAAGTTGTATGATGGCTTTGTCAGGACTAGCTGGTAGAGATTACCCTCTTCAGCAAACCCGTTGCTTGCTTCTCCTCCTCAGGTGTAAGTGTTGGTGCACACTCATGCTCTTCATAGTCGCCATCCTTAATATCCCTGCTGCAGTCTGTATACAGTGCTCCAGAACATCTGACAGCAGCATTATCACACTTGATGATAGTCTGACTAGGGGACCATCCTGGTGACCGTCCTCTGAGCAGCAGGGGATTTTCCTCTGGGCAGCAGGGGATCATCCTCTGAGCAGCAGGGGACCAT
The DNA here is from genome assembly GCA_949361645.1 of Spongilla lacustris. NCBI lineage: Eukaryota > Metazoa > Porifera > Demospongiae > Spongillida > Spongillidae > Spongilla > Spongilla lacustris. The sequence goes on along the minus strand of OX442417.1, from coordinate 4,163,868 downwards.
CCTCTGAGTAGCAGGGGGTCATCCTCGGAGCAGCAGGGGATCATTCTGTGAGCAGCAGGGGACCATCCTCTGATCAGCAGGGGACCGTCCTCTGAGCAGCATGGGACTGTCCTCTGAGCGGCAGGGGATCATCCTCTGAGCAGCAGGAGATCATCCTCTGAGCAGCAGGGGATCATCCTCTGAGCAGCAGAGGATCATCCTCTGAGCAGCAGAGGATCATCCTCTGGGCAGCATGGGACCATCCTCTGATCAGCAGGGGACCATCCTCTGATCAGCAGGAGCAGCATGGGACTGTCTTCTGAGCAGCAGGGGATCATCCTCTGAGCAACAGGGGACCATCCTCTGAGCAACAGGGGACCATCCTCTGAGCAGCAGGGGACCATCCTCTGAGCAGCATGGGACTGTTCTCTGAGCAGCAGGGGATCATCCTCTTAGCAGCAGGAGATCATCCTCTGAGTAGCAGTGGATCATCCTCTGATCAGCAGGGAACCATCCTCTGAGCAGCAGGGGATCATCCTCTGGGCAGCAGGGAACCATCCTCTGAGCAGCAGGGGATCATCCTCTGGGCAGCATGGGACTATCCTCTGAGCAGCATGGGACCATCCTCTGGGCAGCATGGGACCATTACTGAGCAACATGGGACCATCTCTGAGCAGCAGAGGACTATCCGTCCTCTTAGCAGCATGGACGGTTCACAGCATCATATGCTGCTATCCACTCCCGGAGGCATTTGGAGCACACCAGTGCACCACACTGCAGCTCCAGTGGCTGTGAGAGGGTGTTGGAGCACAGTGCACACTTCAGCTCCTTTAGCATTGATAGGTTGTTAGCTCTTGCCAAAGGTGGGCTAGGCTCACTATGGAGAACTAGAGGAGGGGCAATCTTCTCAAGATGACCTCTTATGATGTCATATGTTTACTTGTTTTGCCACTCAAATAGCATCACTACACATTTGTGATGCACTCACTTTGTGATGGCACAGATGGTTCTCTACATACCCAGCTTACATTGCATGCAGAACATCTCAGGGTTACATCATCCCCAGATGCAAAAGCTATTTTCAGCTCAGCTGAGAATGCTATGCACTCAGAGCTGGTTCTTTTCTTTGCCCTGTACTTTGTTAGCCTCTGCCCACACACTCTGCAATGTATGGAAATTGTAATCCATACCTATAATGTATAGGGCAAAACCACAACGTACGTCGATTATTCATGCAATACGCTCAGCTTGTTCGTGGTGACAGAAAATGCGTTGCCACTTCAGGTTAGTAAATTCTGGTAGCCACATGCCTCCTGAGCATCGCTGTAGTACTCATACCTTCCAGTTCAGTCACCAAAGGCTACGTCGTCGCATTTAGTAACGCCCTCCTTCTAAATACGTATCGCGTGACCTTGCTAAACGGTATGCGCATGCTATCGATGTGGAATTTCAATTGTGCGCATTGACTGGACATGACAGGAAAAGGAATGCAGTGTTTGAGTTCGTTTTCACTTTTTGATTTGCTAGTTCTGGTGAGTTATGGTTTGTTTTTAAACATCAGATGTCTATAATGAGCCATCAGTTAAGAAATATACGGTAATACCGTAAATGATCTAATTGTTGACTTAGTTTCCAGCCGCATACAACCGTGAGGGAAAATAGTGGCTCTTGGGTTACGATAGCGTCGAATTGCTGAAACCCTTCTTCAGTTGTTGTGTGATGCTGTAAAGGTTTCTTAGTTGCAAGTATCGTGAATGCAAGTTTAAAGATCTATGCCCGTATTTGGTCTGCCGTAGGAGTTTGATATTTTCAGCTCCTCCCGTAAAATCGGACAAGCTGCAGGCATCGATCTTTAAACATGCATTCACGACACAACTAACGAACCTTTATAGCATTACACAACAACTGAAGAGGGGTTTCAGCAATTCGACGCCTTCGTAACCCAAGAGACGCTATTTTCCCTACAGGTACCAAGTGCACGAAGCGCAAATAGGCTAGCATGACCTGGTCACTCTTCTGCTGCCTCCAGTATCTCACAATGAGTCCTGGAACGTATTAAACGCACATGCATGTTTCTGCTTTCACTACCAGTACTTCACTTACAGGAAGGAAACGGCCATAATTTATTTTGTCACTAGACGGATGACGTAATTGAAACATATCCCAAGTTAGTGTGCTGTGCACTCGGACTCTGAGCAAAAGTGCACTCGGACTCTACGCAATTTCGTACAATTGCGCTACGCGCTACGCAATTTCGTACAATTGCGCTACGCAATTTCGTACGATTGCGCTGGACACAATGCGAGCTACCGGGCCACCGTAGAAAACCGGCATTGACATGTTGAATGACGCTGGCATTCCGTATACTATTTCAACCGGAGCAATCCTTATCGCATAATGTATAGCACGGTAGCCATCTGGCCATGCATGGTAATCACGATATTTTTTAAAAGTGTCACATGATTAGGTAGAATCCCACAGAGACGGGAACAAGGTACATTCACTACATATGGAGAAATTGCCCATACATAGGCGGACATTTAGCTCTTTTTTTCAAATTGATTTTTAAACACATGTACTAAGTACGATAAATCGGTCTGATTGTGAATCTGTAATTTATAGATTTATATCATGAGCCATTCTTGTACAAAAATCAAGACAAAAATTTAATTTCTACCGCACTAATTTATTCGTAAAGTAGACATGTTACGTAACATTTATTAACAATTATGTCATTTATCTACAATGTTTTTAACTAATGGCGCTAGCTCACGAGACGCATAATACACAAAGCCGGGCTCTGATCATAACGTATTGCGAATAAGTAAAAGTAATTGTACATTGGCCTGACCCTTCGATATATAGCTCCCGTAAACACAGATTGAACACGTACCGCAGGATGACCGAAAGCCATAGGGATGATGTCGGCTTCGTCCAAAGTGGCCGGCCGGTCCGCAATTACTAGTAGTTCACGACGGGAGTCCCAACATGTCATCATATATGCTCCGCCATATGCATGCATATTTACCCATTCTTACAATATTGGTGCAGCGTCCATTGTGAACGTCACGCCACCAGCCCTTTTTATGCCACCTTTCTCTATGCGGCAATTCATTATAGCCATGAAGCCTCGATCGCGATCATCGCGCGAGCAGCATATCGTAAAAGCAGAGATAATGAAAAGCGATACTTCCTATGATATATGCTACTACATTTATAGTTTCTCTTTGCCCCTTCCGTAGTCAATCATCGACTCAATGTGATATGGGAGATGTAAACGATATGGGCGGACCGGCAGCGTGGGCGTTTCTCTAGAGCTGAACACATTGGCAAGCTCGAACCCGTATCTTAAACGTTTATTTCATGTCAAGATATCGAACTTCTTATAGGTTAATACATTTACCGTAGTTATCAGGTCGACGGGTCATGCTGCCCTTCCCCATCACTGAGTTACGTTTACAAATTGACAATTTTTTTAAAATAATTGATCACTTTCGCATATGCCACAAAGACCCTGCTGCTCTTCTTCCTCATCGGATGGCTATCACAGTTACAAGCAAGTCTAGTGTCATATGATGAGCACCAAACAAAAAAAAAAAAAAAGATAAGTGCCTAAGTAGCATCATAGATACTTTATGGTAGTACATCTCCATGGAAACAGGTGCAAACAGACATTTAAACAAATGAACAGCTCCTGATATTGAAACCTAGAGAAAAAAAGTGATGGTTATGCATCAGAACAAATGCCCCTACCATAAAACCAAAGCCCTCAGCATCATGCACAAAGCACACTCCATCCCCTCCCATTAGGTCCAATGCAAAGCTCAACCAAGGCATCAGGACTAGTGCTTGCCCAACAGGCCCCTGTCATTACCCCCCCCCCCCCCCCCCCACACACACACACACACATTCTGCACACAGTGTGTGGTTTGTATGACTTATACATGTAACTTCTCTGTATGGTTTCTACAGTGCTTGGGTGAATTAAAACTATACTGACCTAAGGTCATTTACAAATAGAAAGGAGTACAGTGTAGGTGGTACGAAGGTAAAGAGGAAAGACACATGAACACTTAACCTTCAGTACTCACGATAAGTCTAAGTAGGTACCATGCAGCCCCGGATCAAGCATAGCCTTGGGGGTGGGGGCCAGCTGCCCCCCCCCCCCCCCACTCCCCCATGGCACCCCTCTGGCAGCAATTGCCGCCCCCCCCCCCCCCCCAGCCACATGCTTCCGGACATGCATATACCTGCAAGTAGATTACGTGTTGCGTCATACGTAAAAAAAAGTCCGAATACTTGCTGACAAATGTCACCAAAGCAGTGGAGCAGAACAGGGCATGTACAAATGTGCCCCTTCGACTGCATCCCCTCCTCACCCCACCCCCCACCCAATTTTCGTGCGCCCTCTGGTAAAACCAAATTTATGTAGGTCCAGGGTAGTCTTACATGTACATAAGTACATGCCAGTAGTTAGATAGATGTACACATGTACATGTTAGTCTTAGGCCTAATGTAGATATGGTAGTCTTAGGTAGGTACATATAAGTCCAGGATAGAAAGGCCTACATAGGTACATGTATAGGGTATGTTTATTTTAAGTCTAACATCAGATAAGGTTGTGGGTTCCTTTCATATTTAATTATATTCACAGCACAGAAGGGCAAGTTTGAAGGGAATACATGTAGACAAAAGACACAAGTAATTTTCAGAACTCAGGTAGGTACATGTAAGTAAGTCTATGTAGGTCCATGTAGGGTAGGCCTATGTAGGTCCATGTAGAGGTTCATGTTCATGTAGGGGTTCATGCAGGGTAGGCCTATGTAAGTCCATGTAGGGGTTCATGCAGGGTAGGTCTATGTAAGTCCATGTAGGTGTTCATGCAGGGTAGGCCAATGTAGGTCCATGTAGGGGGTCATACAGGGTAGGCCTATGTACATGTGTAGGTCCATGTAGGGGTTCATGCAGGGTAGGCCTATGTAGGTCCATGTAGGGTTCATGCAGGGTAGGCCTACATGTATGTAGGTCCATGTAGGGTTCATGCAGGGTAGGCCTATGTAGGTCGATCCATGTAGGGTTCATGCAATGTAAGTCCATGTAGGAGGTAGGTCTACATGTAGCTTCAGGGCAGGCAAGGTAGCAGCACTACATGGGCCACTAACCATCAGATAAGGTTGTGGGTTCCCCTTTCAAGTTTATTATATTCACAGCACAAACCATGGGCAGATCTTAGGATTAAGAGTAGGTACATGTATGACAAAAGCCTTCAGTATTCTGGTACATGTACATGTAGGAACGTGTATGGGCTGGGTTTTTTAAGTATGATGTATAGGCTGATGTATGGGGTATGGTGTATAGGCTGGTGTATGGTGTATAGGCTGGTGTATGGTGTATAGGCTGGTGTATGGTGTATAGGCTGGTGTATGGTGTATAGGCTGGTGTATGGTGTATAGGCTGGTGTATGGTGTATAGGCTGGTGTATGGTGTATAGGCTGGTGTATGGTGTATAGGCTGGTGTATGGTGTATAGGCTGGTGTATGGTGTATAGGCTGGTGTATGGCATATAGGCTGGTGTATTGTGTATAGGCTGGTGTATGGTGTATAGGCTGGTGTATGGTGTATAGGCTGGTGTATGGTGTATAGGCTGGTGTATGGTGTATAGGCTGGTGTATGGTGTACAGGCTGGTGTATGGTGCTGTATACAGGCTGGTGTATGGTGTACAGGCTGGTGTATGGCATATAGGCTGGTATATGGCATATAGGCTGGTGTATGGCATATAGGCTGGTGTATGGTGTATACTGTAAGCTGGTGTATGGGAACACACCAGCACACACCAGCACAGCAGCACACACCTACCTCCAAAGCCGCAGTAGCCTGCCTCCTTGTAGTCTTTGCAGATGTCAGGTGGATATAGTCCCAACGAACAGTACAGGGGACCTTTCCTAGGGGAGGGGAAAATGGCACCTACATGTAGAATGCTGTCTGCACATTATCCCGCAATGGATCCCCTATGAAAAAATCTTGGCATGACATGTTCCAAATTCATGCGTGATATGTTTTTGCAAGTGTTCCAGTTTTTCTAGAGCACTGTTGAACATGCTTATGTCATTAAATTGCAGGCATATCACTCTTCTAACTTGTACAGGATGAAGAGTTTCTAAAAAGCGATTCCCCGACGAGGCATACCCGTTAATATGCTAAGGGGCGTGCTGCTTTATAACTTCTTGGGGGAACGCGTTTTAGAAACTTGTCAACCTGTACAAGTTAGAAGAGTGATATGCCTGCAATTTAATGACATACATATAAGCATGTTTAACAGTGCTCTAGAAAAACTGGAACACATGCGACAACATATCACGCATGAATTTGGAACATGTCATGGCATGTCATGCCAAGATTATTTTGTAGGGGAAGGTGTGCCCTTTATGGTGTGCTCCTTTTAAAGTGTGCCCATTAAGGTGTGCTCCTTTTAAAGTGTGCCCATTAAGGTGTGCTCCTTTTAATGTGTGCCCATTAAGGTGTGCTCCTTTTAAAGTGTGCCCTTTAAGGTGTGCTCCTTTTAAAGTGTGCCCTTTAAGGTGTGCTCCTTTTAAAGTGTGCCCTTTAAGGTGTGCTCCTTTTGAAGTGTGTGACATTTTCTGTACAGTTCATGTTCATGCATCGTGTGCTTGCTACCATACATTGCAAACACACACACACACACACACACACACACACACACACACACACACACACACACACACACACACACACACACAAATACAGACACACACATCACAACACTCATGGAATCGTACAATTGTATGCCACAATATTTGGCCTCATCACATCTGCTACCACCTCCCTTGACCACACCCACCTGCTGGCTGCACTCCCTTGTGAGGTCTCCCTCCCCTTGCGGCCTCGAAGTACTCGGTGTAATTGTGTCCTCTGTATATGCTGTCCTCCATACTATATATGGAAAACAAACAATATTAATTAATCATCATACAACAGACTATGAGTTTTGCAGCATAGTAGGAGGACATGAATCACCATGGCAACTAGACACTGTAGATATACAAATAAAAATTTATTCTGGAGAATAATGCTGATATTGGTGTCTTTACAGGGTTAAAACTGGTGTCACTAAAGGGCTAATATCACTGTATCTGACTGGCCTATAAAGGTTTACAGCAAGTGGTGACCAGTGCCCAGACCTGGTTCAAATTCTGTGCCTTCTCCATGATTCCCCACTGGTCCCTGTTCTGTTCTGTCTCCATCTCCAAGGTGAGGGTGGCCTCCATGTCATGCCTCCCTCTCAGACTGGTATGTGTGGGTCACATTGCTGAGTTTGTCCTTATCTTTGTCACTGAACACTCTGAGCCTCCTCTGATGAAGGAAAGTGGAAGGAGAGGATCATGGAAGGAGGGAAGAGGCGAGGGAGGGAGAGAGGGAGGGAGGAGGGAGGGAGGGAGGGAGGAGGGAGGGGGGAGGGAGGGAGGGAGGGGGGGAGGGAGGGAGGGAGGGGGGGAGGGAGGGAGGGAGGGAGGGAGGGAGGGAGGGAGGGAGGGAGGGAGGGAGGGAGGGAGGGAGGGAGGGAGGGAGGGAGGGAGGGAGGGAGGGAGGGAGGGAGGGAGGGAGGGAGGGAGGGAGGGAGGGAGGGAGGGAGGGAGGGAGGGAGGGAGGGAGGGAGGGAGGGAGGGAGGGAGGGAGGGAGGGAGGGAGGGAGGGAGGGAGGGAGGGAGGGAGGGAGGGAGGGAGGGAGGGAGGGAGGGAGGGAGGGAGGGAGGGAGGGAGGGAGGGAGGGAGGGAGGGAGGGAGGGAGGGAGGGAGGGAGGGAGGGAGGGAGGGAGGGAGGGAGGGAGGGAGGGAGGGAGGGAGGGAGGGAGGGAGGGAGGGAGGGAGGGAGGGAGGGAGGGAGGGAGGGAGGGAGGGAGGGAGGGAGGGAGGGAGGGAGGGAGGGAGGGAGGGAGGGAGGGAGGGAGGGAGGGAGGGAGGGAGGGAGGGAGGGAGGGAGGGAGGGAGGGAGGGAGGGAGGGAGGGAGGGAGGGAGGGAGGGAGGGAGGGAGGGAGGGAGGGAGGGAGGGAGGGAGGGAGGGAGGGAGGGAGGGAGGGAGGGAGGGAGGGAGGGAGGGAGGGAGGGAGGGAGGGAGGGAGGGAGGGAGGGAGGGAGGGAGGGAGGGAGGGAGGGAGGGAGGGAGGGAGGGAGGGAGGGAGGGAGGGAGGGAGGGAGGGAGGGAGGGAGGGAGGGAGGGAGGGAGGGAATGGGTAAATAGGCCAACCCTGCAAAGCTAAGCTTACCATTGGTGAGCATTGATAGCTGGAATATGAGCTGTGTACTATGGAAAACAAGGCAGAATGTCATCAAAACTAGCCAATTACTTTCATGTGCATTAGCACAAGGTAAAGGTTGGCATACACAGGGCGACTACCTGTTGATTTGTCGCATGCAGCTCAAATGAATATATGGTAAAAGTTCGTAATTGTTTAGTTTACTGATGGGTTGCGGAACATTTGTCCATATTCATTTGAGTTGCATGCGACAAATCGACTAGACGCCCGGGCCGTGTATGCCGACCTTAACACAACAACACACAGGAACTGATTCTTAGCATACATATACATGTACATACTGACATACATGCACAGAGAGAGGGGGAGAGAGGATTCATAGCATACACACTCACACACATGCTCACACACACAATCACATACACAATCACACGCACTCACAACATGCTCACACACACAATCACACACACACACACACTGGCAGCTGTGGGGTATCTGCCATAGGATTGGTGCTTGCTATATGGGGTACTTGCCATACGACCAGTTAACTCCATAGCTTCTTGCCATAGGGACCACTCCAACTCCATACACTGTAGCTATTAGGTGCACGTGTCTGCCATAGATTTGAGTTCATAGCTGTTAACTGTGTGATTTTCCATGCATCTCTTATTGCCATAGAGTCTACTCTATTCGACCATACATGGTGTATTCCGTAGCTGCCTGCCGTAGCTGTCTGCAATAGGGTCCGTGCACTCCCGTACCTCCGTTAGCGTAGCAGTTAGCTGTGACCTGTAGGCTTCAGTTCTGCCATAGAATCCAGTCCATAGCTGAACAAGCAACATTAGTTCCATAGCTTATTGGTCCACACCGCACTAGTACGGTATTTGTTTGCTAGCTGTCGGCTATTCCGTAGCGTTGTCTGCCATATGTCACTATAGGGTCCACTCCATACTGTACTCAGTGTACTGTAGCTGTTAGCTGTGAGGTACTCCATATACCGTAATACCCAGTATTCCATAGCCATAGGGTCCACAGGCAGACTTCCAGGTCTGTCCCATCCTCATGGGATTGATCTTCGATATCGTCGTCTTCGTATACTGTTCGAAATCATCCGAACCAAAAGCGATGAGCAGGCCCAATAAATAGCGGTTAATAAGTTATTTTTAAATCGCATGCATGTTAAGTTGTTGTGTACATTGTAGTGGTGGGTGGGGTAGTAGTTATAGACGTCAATACGTACATGTACATTTTATCATTAACTACATGTACTTACAAAACAGCTCGGTCTGGGCACGGCTAACTGACGAAAGAGTAGCACGTGATATTATGCGTTTTGAATGTGGGGTGTATCTCACTAACCATTCAAGGGAAGAGCGATTTGAAGGCCCTAAGCTCTGAAAAAATTATGATAAATACGGGGATTGATTACTCTCACGTAATCCGCGAGCAGGTAAGGAAAATTTCATTTGGTTTGGAAACTATTGATGCCTGAATAAGGAAATGAGATAAAAATGAATGGATATTGGAAACCTTGCATAATTAATGTGGAAGTGCGGATATAGGTACCTAAGTTGCGAAAAACTACACAAAATATGTCAACTAGTCCCCACATTGCAAATCCGAGAGCAGGTAGTCAATATAATTTTTTTTTCTGCAGTTAGCTGCAGTTTTCTGAATGCGTCCATACATTTTCTATGGACATTGAATTACGCAATGACCGAATACCGCGTAATCCTTTTGACCGCCAATTTCTCGATATGAGTGGCTTTTGTACCGGAAAGGGTGGGGCACTGGGGATGCTATGTTTTCATGTTTATCTCAGTAGGCTAAAGCTCGGTTCAATATGTATAGTATATGTACATGTACTTTTTTTCTAACGATATCCGGATACGCGTTTACGGTACATCGTGGTTCTCCTAGTAACGTCACTAAACGATGAATTTTAACAGGCGCCATCTTGACAGAGTATAGTATGCCTTTGTGGTGTGGGCTGTTCTAAAGTAATAATAACGGTACGGGAAAGCAGGCTAGGTTTTATAAGCTACTTGCTATATTGGAACATTTAGACAGTAGGATGCGTGATTTAATGAAATGCACAATATGCATGGCTCATCGCTAAGACCTTACCACCTATGCTGTTGCACAAAACCAATTCGCACGTCTACGTTGCTTGTATACGGTGATCATTTCATTAAAGGTTAGCCTCTTAATGAGTTTTACTTACCATACACTTGCAAGTGGGCCTGCAAAGCTCAACGATGAATTAAATCCTGATTCCTGGCTGAGTGCCAACTCAGAACACGGGTCATTCTGAAGTTACAGTTCGAAACATATATATCGGATATAGGATAGGCTTCATACTGCCAATACATGTGTACATCTGCAATGAAACTGACGAACCCAGATAGATGGAATGTTGTTGTTTTCAGGTACTGATTATGAAAGTAATGCAAATAAATTGCATGCAGCTGACATTGTAAGGGATACTTTGGTCAAACTCGATGCTCAATGGATAATATTTCATGCCAGACAGGCATGGAACTTGAGAATAATTGAAAAAGCATGAAGTTATACTATCAAGGAGTTGAAGATGGCTTTGGATAAAAAGAATACTGAGTTACTCAGCAATTCTTTGATGCATGGAGATGATGAGAAGAATGATCTACCATATCTACTATTAATACTGGATTGCCAAACCATGCATATCACAAGCACTGCAGGACTTCATAAAATGCTTGGACAGGATATCCTCATCTTAGTAACTGATTTTGTGTATCATGAGGCTGAATGTTACACTGCAAGACCTATCAGATCAATTTGGCATACATCGCTCCTCAGAATCTCGTTAATACAGAACACACTGTCACCTTTGGTGTATTGGCCTGATCATGAGCAATTACAGGGAACCACACTTTGGTGTATTTGGCAAATTATGGAACTACAGTATAGATTGTTTTGAGATTTTATGGAGAGATCTTAAAGTCTAAAATTAGAGCCATGCAGAGCACTGACCTGGAGCTACTTATAAACACCAAAACATGCACAGCTCACAAGGTACTATCAGTCTCACTTCACAAGGATATGGTGGAAGAGCCAGTGATAAATTTGTTACAGAGAACAGCATGCATGCATGTGGGCTATACCTTTAAAATATAAGCTCCTACCATGTAGATGGTTGCATAATGGTTGATAGAGGGTTTAATGGTGCTGATTGTGTTGGAATTGTGGGTGCTATAGTATTGTAATGCCTTAATTCATTTAATAAAGGAAAGTAACAATTGTCACAAACTGAAGGGTTTCCAATGTTTGGATTATACAATTCTAAGAGTCATAGCACCATTTAGTGAAAGACCATGCATGCTACGTTGGACAAGATTGTACATGTGTGCTGTGCCTTAACTATGTCCTTCTCTTGTACTATTGGATTAGACCAGTATGTTGACTATGTTCAACGTTCACATAGCATTGATATAAACAAGCATGTATATATTGACATGCATGCACAGACTTCAACCCAAAAGAGCAGGGCAGCAACACTTACCAACATAGGTGGAGTAAATAACCACGATGCAGCTAGGAAAGATGCATAGATGGAGAGGGCTAAACCCATGCAGAAGTCTTTATAGACACAAAGCAGGAGAAGCCAACATAGACGGGTGAATAGGGCTGCCCAAACAGTCTCTGATCTGACTGGGAGGCATACAATGTAATGTCAACTAATCAGTTCGAAAGGCTTCAAAAGGAAACTGCAAGGAAATGTTTGCACTCCTTGGGGATAAAGTACCGGATAATTAATGGGAAAACGGGGTTTGCTGATGGCCATGAAAGGCCCGATGTGAAAACCCAAAGGCGCCATTTAGTAAACGTCATGAGTGAGCTGGGAAAAGAATCATTTCTGTACCTTAGTCCAATGACAGTTGAGCGGGCCGCAATGTGGGGAATACCACGGAAGGTTATTGAAGAAAGGATAATGGAGGTTATAGAGAAGGAGAGGGGGCAAAGGTTCAGCTTAATGTGGATGACATTCCACAATGTAGTGCAATGGAAGTTTTAAGGGAGGGTATAGAGCATGGTGGTGTGCAACATCAGTTACCATTGGGCATGGAGCGGAAGAAGCTTTGGATCTTCTAGCAAGATGAATCTATTTTAAAGGCATATGATGGAGCCAGGATGAGATAGATGCCTCCAGATTTCATTGGACGGCTGCTGATCAAAGGAGAGGGCCCAGGCATCATGATAACAGCATTTGTAAATGAAAACATCAGATGGCTGAAGTTGAGCAGCCAAGACATGGCAGCCATTAATGCTAAGAGAACCATTGAGGGAAAGCCCCCATGCAAGTACTTCACCCCTCACAAAGGTTGCTTCAAGGAAGGCCTAACCACCACTTAATGGCAACTTGAAACTCAGAGGGATCAAGATGAAGGTTGAGCCTTCGGGAAGGTGTGACAGATAACCAAGCTGATGAGTGATTATTATAACTATGTCGTCCATAATAATATATGTACTGTCCTCATGCATACATCATATGTACCGGGATCTGAGCCGCGGAGCTTTTCACACAGGATATTAGCGATCTCGAAATCGTTTAAAAACAAGCATTTCAGTTAATGTATTAAAATAATGTACTTTGTGCTTCAAACAGGCCTGCCCTACATTTATAACGTTATATAGCCTATTAGCTAGATTTCTACACTTGCTGTTAACTATATATTAACTACATGTAAACATGTCACTTATAGTTGCCTACATGTATATAAGTACCCAACCCAACTTACTTAACGGCACTGATAAATGTACGTTATGTGATGTATGGCATTATTCACTATGGATTGGATTACGCATTGGGCTATTGTCCTTCAATAACGCCCTTTTCTAAAATATCACGTCATTGTAAAGCTATCAATCATATTAAAAGTATTATTACCGTTATTCCAATTAATTCAAGGCAAATAAATGAAATTCTGCGCATGTGTTTGGTGAATTAGTCGATCCTATATACAATAATAGATGTACATTTCCGTATCAGTTGATTGCATACTGCATGGTGTACGAAATCGCTTAAAAGCATACGGTACTATAATTACATTGTGTATTTATATGTACGCGATGTGAACTAATTTTATTCATCAACAGCTCCAAGGGGGGTGTCCGGACACCCTGGAGTCGTATCCGCCTCCGCCTCTGCGTGCCAGGTGTACCGGCGGTGCCGGGGGGGAAAATTGTCCCTCCTTGAACTCGTACTTGGTACCTATATACATGTAGACGCGCGTCATTGTCTCTTCGACTCCATAAATATATATATATATATACATACTATAATGGTAGCCCCGGCCTAGCTGTATCTGGGTACTGCTGGCGTAGATCTTGTACGCTTCCTCCCAGGAATTTGAATGCGAGCCAGGCGACAGGAGAATTGATGAGCGGGTCCGTAATCTAGCTTTTCACATCTGTGCATGCATGCATGCATGCCTTTAAGTCCTGCACCCGGCGTACAACATATGCAAACTCTGGGAATGAATTTCGACATCAACAGTATACTTCACCGCCGCCATTTGTATTGTCTGAAATGCTAGCTTATGATGCAATTGATTCCTAACGCATTTATATATATATAATTATTATAATTATGTAATACGTACGTGCGTATGTGCAATATTAATTGTGCATGCATGTGGGTGCCACTAAAATATATACATTAATTTGTTGGCCGTGTACAACTCCATCAAGCTGTCGCTGCACGTCAGGAGTCTCCCATATAGCCCACGAATGTGCCGGTTTCCTCAAAACTCCCTTGTTGAGACGGCCATACACATATTTGTCATGACGCCTGTGTACGTCCCCAACTGTACATTGTACATATTTTTATAGATCCGGTTTGGGCAACGATTCGAATGCGCCCTCAATGCGGATTGATCCGGACCGATCCGGTAAGCCGTTACTAGTGTAGAAACGCCTTTACTTTAGTGGTCTCTGTTTAATATTGCGCTATAACCACAAGTATGCAGTGTTTGCTCTTGACCTCCAGGGCCACCGTATAGGGAAGCCCTCTACTGCTAGTGCGGAAACGCCTCAGCTATACTACACTGACAACTATAAAAGAGCTAATTTATAAGCCTGCTCCCTCAAGTGTCACTCTCATAAACACAACTACGATTTCGAATAAATCGAAATGCTTACCCTGAAAGGACTCTTGCTGTGCGCTCTACTTGTGGCTTCAGCCATGGCGTTCCCACGTATCAGCGAAATGTCTGACCTGCAGACCATGGAGACGGACGACATTGACGTTTCTAAGGAAGAAAGTTTTGCACAGGTTTACGCCGAGCGTCAAGAGGTAAAATGACTGTGTTACGGTAGAGATTTGGCACGAGTCCTTCATCCCACTGTATATATATATAGCTGATTGAATTTCGTGATGAGGTATTGAGGACTACGGGGATTGCCTGCGATACATGCAAAACCTTGGCTGGGTATTTGCAAAGTTTTGTGCTGGCTGGTGATTCGAAGGTAAGCTTACGTTTCTTTTGATGAAATTGTTCATAGGAGAGTGATGGGATTACATTCCAATTGGTTATATGGTACTTTTCCCCCAACTATATACGTGCAGGCCTTCGTTAAGAACAAGCTCACAGCAAAATGCAATAGCATGTCATTTTTATTGAAGGCTTTTGTAAGCTGCGCATGTGAACTATATATATCCAAGCATGCATGCTTTATCCCCTCAATAGTGTAACCTTGTTGTCAACAACTATTTCAACAGCCTCTATGACGACATAGCCAACAAGCATCTGGTTAGTGTGATGCGGAGCTAGGCAACGACTTACCACTTTATTACTACAGAATGCTAACACAGCCTGCCAAAAAGTTCGAGCATGTTAATTCAGTGATGCGCCAAAGGTATAAATATATATAATAATTGATACTGTATAATGCAAAATTTTCTTCTTCCAGTTCGCAAGCTATATATAGGATCCCAAACAGAATTAATATTGTTCAGTTTTTGGTTGCAGCGTTAGACTTTAGTGTGTGATTTGAATGATCATTAACATTACTTCTCTCACTGACTTATATGATGAATGCTATGGTATTACCGTTTGAGTAGAAGACATAGAGTCATAGACACTAGTTTTATAGGTTTACTAGCGGAACATTCACAAAATATGTCACCCTCTAGCTATCTATCTTGTCACTCATATACATGTATATGCATATACACATGTACCTACAGCCATGCCTCCCTCGAGCGTGACGAATTAAGATGAGATATATGCATGTATCACGATATATAGCTACACCATACGTACATGTATAAAGCTGTAGCTCTTACACGTAGGACAGTTTATATATTACGATGGTAGGGCACACATAGATTGATCACCTAACGCACCTTGTTGACATCTATATAACGCCATGAATTATATCGATGTCTTTTAAAAAGCATGAAGAAATTTTCATTTGTCAGATGGCATACCGTATACTGCCTAAATTGTACAGCCGAGCATGCATGCAAACAGCAGTTTATGTATTAATTTATAAAGTGATTCTTTTCTTGAAGATCATTATTATAAATCATCCAGGTGAAGGTGCATGGTCACGCTACGCTAGAGCCAAGGTGGAGGTGCAGAATATGGAAGTGGTGGAAAAGGATAGTGATGAGGTGGAAGATGGGATGCATGTGTGCACAAAAACAATAGCCTGAAATGTCTATTCTGGATAATCATTATAGTATGTTTTGTATCTTTGGTTAAAAGATGATAATATTTATTAATTATAATCCAAACGTTGAAGGCTATCAATATTGAATGAATAACAATTTAAAAATACATTCAGTGTAAAACGTCTCATGGGAGAAGGTATACGTAGCCGGTTACTATGGTTATATGTCTGATGAAACCCCATTTCATGGATGGAACAAGTCATCTGATAGCATCACTACTATACACAGTATGTCATCAATATGTTACTGCCCGATTCGAATTCACAACCTTTGACCCGCTTAGCATCCGGTCGACCGACTTCAAAACGGGCGGCCCCCTTTAAAGCGGGTCAGGTTGTGAATCGGGCAGTAATACATATACTACATCAGTAGGGAGTGGTGCATGGTACAGTGGCATGTATATCAGCACAACTGTTGCATCATGGTTTAAAGTCACAAATGCAATATTTGAATGCAACGTGGTTTGTCGATATTTATTTCAAAATCAGGATTTGCTACACTTGAAAATTGCACATTCAAATATGGTCAAAGCATGTACGAGTTCTTTACACATCCTCAACAACATATATATTATCATTTCATAGCTGCAATGTACATGCTGATTATTCGAACTACAGAATAATTACAAAACTGATTCAATTTTGAAATACATTCAATCCATACTAAGCATTGATGGATGCATCCAGTTTGTACATTATAAGATGCTAATGCTCTATTTATATATATATGCCTGCACTGACCTCAGTGCACACGGAAATGTGTAGAAATGCTACCTCCATGCCTTGACTAATTGTATAGCATACCTGTTAACCACAATCAGCAAACATTTAATGCCCACTGAGGAAAAGCCACAGCCAGTAAGCGGAAATGCGTCCGGAGTGATTAACGCAAAGGATAAGCAAACACATTTCAATGATCGTCTGCTGCCCTTGTGTTTTACCGCATCAATATCAGCAGCTAAACTTGGCTGCAACAAAATGCTAGTACATGATATTGTACGTTAAAGTACTATGCCGTATACCCAGTCATTATACCACTGTATCTTCAATGTGGAAAATCATGCTCCTTTTAATGGAAATACCATGGTCAGTACATCCCTAGAGGAATCCTTTCTACATCACCCAATTGATGGAGGGACATTAGGTTGGTAATATACTGGCGAATGTGGGCAGGAGATATGGAATTCGGATCCTGACCATCGTGTACAGCTAGAAAAAGAAAACCGGCATTGACATGTTGAATGACGCTGGCATTCCGTATACTATTTCAACCGGAGCAATCCTTATCGCATAATGTATAGCACGGTAGCCATCTGGCCATGCATGGTAATCACGATGTAGTTTAAAAGTGTCACATGATTAGGTAGAATCCCACAGAGACGGGAACGAGGTACATTCCAATGTTACGCCACACCCACTAGTGGCTTTTGTACCAGAAAGGGTGGGGCACTGGTGATGCTAGTACATCTTGTTTTCATCAGTAACTTAGGCTAAAGCTCGCGATCGTACTTGTCCAATATGTACAAGATATAAAAAACATTCTCTCTGAGAAAGTTGGTGATATATAGGATTTGAAGGCAATGGTGGTGTAAAAAGAAAGGGAACAAGGGATTCAGTGGAGATACAATAATTATTCCTATGTTTAGCAACATAATTGTAATGACGTTCTATACAGTGCTAAATATAGGAACAATTATTGTATCTCCACTGAATCCCTTGTTCCCTTCCTTTTTACACCACCATTGCCTTCAAATCCTATATATCACCAACCTTCTCAGAGAGAATGTTTTTTATATCTTGTTTCATTCTTTTTTTTTAAATAAGTGACTACTAGTATATAGGTGTACATGTAGTATAATACGATTGTACGATAAAATTAATCCAGCCATTGTAATTCCCATGTTTATTGCCTAGCTTGCAGCTGTTCCATTAGTTGGATACTCACGCGCCAAGATTTCCCTCAGGCCTCTTAGACGCTCGTTTCTCGTCTGAGTTCAGTTCATAACGTTGCTTTTTAGACGCATCAGAATTCTTTTCCTGTCGCCATCTCTTAGAAGCTTGATTCGACTCCAGATTTGCTCTGTGCATATCACGAGCAGACGCCCGCCTTTGTTCAGTATCAGCATCGTACCGAACTCGGGAGGACTCTAACTCATAGTCTCGATTTAGGAGGTATTCCTCTCGTCGCTTAGCTTTCCTCCTTCGTAGCCGTAAAGGCATTTTGACAAAAACAACTTCGCTAGCTAAAAGTGGTGAGCAAAACTAAAAACACAAATGAAACTCCCACCTGTTCCATGCCAATCATACACAATACACAATTCTGCAACATTGTCATGGAAACGGTTTTGGTTTAATATAGCGATTACGTAACTTATATCTTGGCGCGCGAGAACAGCTGCAAATTACATATATTGGTTACATGCTTTATTTATATATCTGATACCTGAAGATGTATTGTCAGATTTTTCTACGATTTTTGGTGTAACTGGCGCTTTTTAAAACCTTTCCTATCTCGAGTTATACTCACCCATAAAGACGATGACGACGACGACTATGGACAAATTACGGTCTGGGAACGAGATCTACGAGCTCTTTTGTTCTCTTAAAGTAAACGGTCTGGCGACTTGAATAAAACATGAAAATGATCATCTTTCTATTGTGGATCGATAGCAATAAAGAGCTACACTATCCGTTTCTCCGTTCGTGAGTTATACGCGGGACGCGTTTTTTTAATGATATTCATGATACGGCACAAATCCTATATGAGAGTTACTGCCGTAACTCTCGATAGTATAAATACATGTACTTTTTTTTTCTAACGATATCCGGATACGCGTTTACGGTACATCGTGTACAGAGGGTTCTCCCAGTGACGTCACAAAACGATGAATTTTAACAGTCGCCATCTTGACAGAGTAGTATGCCTTTGTGGTGTGGGGTCGCTGGCTGTTTTAATAATAATGGTACAGGAGAGCAGGTTAGAACCGTTAGGTTTTATATATAAGCTACTTGCATGACATTTAGACAGTAGGATGCGTGATTTAATGAAGTACACAATATGCATCGCTCGCTAGAATAAATCGCTAAGACCTTACCACCTATGCTGTTGCAAAAACAAAGTCTACGTTGCTTGTATGCGGTGATCATATCATCAAAGGTTAGCCTCTTAAATAGTTTGACATACCATACACTTGCAGGTGGGCCTGCAAAGCTCTACGATGAATTAATTCTGATTCCTGGCTGAGTGCCAACGTAGAACACGGGTCATTCTGAAGTTACAGTTCGAAACATGTATGTCGGATACAGGATAGGCTTCAAGCTGCCAATACATGTATACATGATGACAGCTGCAATGAAACCGACGAACCCAGATAGATGGAATGTTGTTGTTTTCAGGTACTGATTATAAAAGTAATGCAAATAATTAATAATACTTCACTGCACCTGGCATTGTAAGGGATACTTTTGTCAAACTCGATGCTCAATGGATAATGTTTCATGCCAGACAGATTTATCAGCAAAGCATGATCTTACAGGCTTGGAACTTGAGAATTATTGAAAAAGCATGAAGTTATACTATCAAGGAGTTGAAGATGGCTTTGGAAAAAAAAAGAATAGTTACTCCGAAATTCTTTGATGCATGGAGATGATGAGAAGAGTGGTCTACCATGCATATCTACTATTAATACTGGATTGGCAAACCATATCACAAGCACTGCAGGACTTCATAAAATGCTTCATGGACAGGATATCCTCATCTTAGTAACTGATTTTGTGTATCATGAGGCTGAATGTTACACTGCAAGACCTATCAGATCAATTTGGCATTCATCGCTCCTCAGAATCTTGTTAATACAGACACATTATGTATTAAGTTGTCACCTTTGGTGTATTGGCGCTATTACAGGGAACCACACTTTGGTGTATTTGGCAAATTATGGAACTACAATATAGATTGTTTTGAGATCTTAAAGTCTTAGAGCCAGAGCACTGACCTAGAACACGTATAAACACCAAAATATGCACAGCTCACAAGGTTCTATCAGTTTCATTTCACAATTAAGGATATGATGGAAGAGCCAGTGTTAAATTTGTTACAGAGAACAGCATGCATGCATGTGGGCTATACTTAATAAGCTCCTACCATGCAGATGGTTGCATAATGGCTGATAGAGGGTTTAATGGTGCTGATTGTGTTGGAATTGTGGGTGCTATAGTATTGTAATGCCTTAATTCATTTAATAAAGGAAAGTAACAATTGTTTAATTGTATAATCCAATGTTTGGATTATACAATTCTAAGAGTCATAGCTTCTCTTGGCCATTTAGTGAAAGACCATGCATGCTACTTGGACAAGATTGTACGTGTGTGCTGTGCCTTAACTATGTCCTTCTTTGCACATATTATCAAAGGTTTTCTGTTGTGCTTTCGTGAGCGATAAACCTGTAACATAACGTCACAAGCTCAATATAACTGTATATATAACCTATTTATCCGTTGACAACTCGAAGATTAATTGTTCGTTTCCATCAGCCGTCAGAACAATTCGCACCCAGCCTTCCAATATGCTTGTATAGGCTCTTGTCTCCCGACGTGGAGTAAATAACCACGATGTAGCTAGGAAAGCTGCATACATGTATATGGAGAGGGCTAAACGCAGAAGGCCTTATAGACACAATGCAGGAGAAACCAACATAGACAGATGAATAGGGCTGCCCAAACAGTCTCTGTCTGGGAGGCAAACAATGTAATGTCAAAGAATCAGTTCGAAAGGCTTCAAAAGGCCCTCACCGATCCAGAAACTACTTTGGACCTGTTGGTACCAGAGGAAAGGAAAGGAATGGAGTTTCTCAGCTTTGCAAAGAGCACGGCATTGACAAAGCGCATAATCTGTCTAATGAACTTCTATAAAGCAGTTGTGACGACTTCTGCACCTGCCTATCGGACCTACCTTGCTACCCAAGCAAAGGAGTGGTCCAATTATAATATTATGTCTATCTCTACCATACTGCGGTGGGAACGAGAGTACAGGCAATGCCAAAACCACATATGTCTTGACTTCAGGAGAAGATGGGACCAGATGTTTCCTTCTTGATGAGCCAGAGATTAGAATCAAGGTCATGGACTGGATTCACAAAAATTGTGACAAAGATGGCGAACCAGGGATAACTGTAACTTCCTTTAAACACTACATCAATGGAGAAGTGTATACCCAACCTACCAGAGTAGTTTACGGGAATTGCTCCCAAGGAAACTGCAAGAAAATGTTTGCACTCCTTGGGGATAAAGTACCAGAGAATTAATGGGAAAACGGGGTTTGCTGATGGCCATGAAAGGCCTGATGTGAAGGCCCAAAGGCTGGATCCCAACAATTATGTGAACAAGCCAGAGGGCATTCGACAAGTATTATGGGAAAGGGGCCTTCTGAACCAAACATGACATTGGATGGTAAGTATGGAAATAAGCCAGTCAGAGTCATCTGCACATTATAGGTTGTCTCAGTATCCAGAGTTTCTCAACCAAAAGTCTGCTCTGCAGCTGCAAATAGATACCCAGGGACACAGATGTGAGTTTTTGCCGAAGTATCACCCTGAACTGAACCCCGTAGAATTCTGCTGGGGTTGGGTGAAGCGATGGATGAGGATGCACTGCAGGTACACATACGAGAGCATGCTGGAGAATCTGCCCATCGCCATGGTGGACATGTTTCCTCTGAGTATTATTCGCAATTTCTTTAGGCATGCTAGAAATTTCATGAATATGTAATTGCTTATAAAAATCACAGGAGACCAGCGCTTTTAGTATTTAATCCTGGAAAACCAAAGTACTAGCCTTATGGGAAAATCAAAGATGACATTGAATTAGGAGTTTGGTCATCGCCATCCGCAGAAGAAGGAATATCAAAGAGTGACTTAAACCTGAAGCCAGGAGTCAGCAAGGTCACACTGCTTATGAGTCACACTAAAGGTATAGAAGCTGTTCCATCTACCAGTACACACAGTCGCTCCTCTGAAATTGATGAAGAAGCCCTAATAGATCAGTGGCATTTGGGTGATGATGACCCAGACATGGCAGATGAAGTTTCAATTGAAGAAACGGGGGAACCTGAAGCTGAAAGTGGCCAAGTTGACGACGATAATGGATAATATCATGACGAATTTGATCTTGGAGACATGTGGTGATAGTTTTGTAATGTTTTGTAATGGTGTGTTGTGATTTCAATCATAAACTTGAAAAAATACTAATACTAAATTTAAAATCAAATTTTTTTTTTTCAAATAAAGTCTCTAATTATCCCCTTTATGTCACTACAATGCTATGCATGTAAATAATAATATATAAAAAGCATAGGTTGCATAGAAATACGGTGCCATTACTGGGTCATTTATACGTGGTTCCACTTTATACCGGCGATATTGCGATAATGAACATTAAAGTCGCTGTTCGTTACTATTCATTATACGAGGGGATCGGACAAGATCAGATGCAGATACAATTACACATAACAATTTATATTACGTGTACGGGCTGTAATTAAACAGATATCCCTCCCTAGCTTCACCAGCTCACGAGTCATGACGACGGACAGCTATACAATTCAAAGTAAATTTAGTTCATTTAGTACATTTCGATATTGATATTGCACTTAGCTATAGCAGTATAGGTGAAATGGAGGTTGCACCGCTGGTGGTGTGTAAACTTTATCTGCATCTGGTTCTATTT
Source organism: Spongilla lacustris (assembly GCA_949361645.1). NCBI lineage: Eukaryota > Metazoa > Porifera > Demospongiae > Spongillida > Spongillidae > Spongilla > Spongilla lacustris. Next base: position 4,141,175 of record OX442417.1, on the reverse strand, counting down.
ATTTAGCATCGGGTGCGATGTGTAAGTAGACCTCAGCGTAGCCACGCTAAGATCGGGACACGCCCAGCGAAGTATTTGGCTAGCTATAGGCCAAGCGACTTAGGCCTATGCAAGTGTCGGAGACTATAGGAGGATTGCGTGACTCCTGGATACATTGACCCCCGGTCTATAGGATACAGTGACCGGGGTTGGGATAGGGTGACCCCTCCCGTTGCCACGAGTACCTAATCCACCGACTAACTTCCTGTCACTCAAGTACTGCATGGATAGGGGTCAAAGGATGCTATTTATGTATTCCTATATATGTTATGTATGTTGTTTGGAAATAAGAGATGCGTATATAGATCCTGTTACAGTTGCGCACATGGAATTGTCAAATTGACTGGGAACGAGAATTACGAGTTTCTTTGTTCTTTAAAGTAAAGTGTTTGGCAAAACGTGTAAATGATCGTCCTTCCATTCTAGTTCGATTGCAACAAAGAGATAAACAACATTGTATGGTCGCGGTTTTTTATGATATCCATGGTGCAGCACAAAGCTTACACGTATATGGAACCAACTAGCCAGGGGCTGATCCAGAGAGGGTGGATAGGGTGGCTAGCCACCCCCCCCCCCCCCCCCCCCCCCCCCCCCTTCCTCAAATAATTATTTACGAATACTAACATACTGATTGAGAACTATCAGCAATTTCTGTTTGAGGGCTAATAGCTTTTCTGTTCAACAGCGAAAAAAAGGTCATGACGCTTTGTTTGTATTTTTTTATGATCAGATGTTTATTTTGATACATGCATAAAAATTGTGACTAGTACATAGCACAAAAGAAAAATCAATGTAAGCATATAGTTACCAGTACACATCTTTAAACTGCATGATAATACTAAGTTACCAAATATGTCAATCATTTACACAAAAACATCATATGAAAGTTGCGATTTATTCATACAACACTGATTCACTACACAACTTTCTATGGTGCATTTGTGTGAATGATTGATACTCCTAAATAAGGAAAACTTCAAAATTCAATCTAAAATTCTTTGCATTGCTTGGTGCCTGCCATGCATTTATTTTCTGTCTCAAAGCGAAAAGAGTAGTTTAGGTGCTTTTGTGTACTCACCATTTACAAACCATAATAGGTCCGAGAAATTACTTGAAAAATATTCCTGCAAGATAGATTCTCATTTACGATCAGTTGATTGTGCATACATATAGCTAAATCCTACAGGATTTGTGAATGGACAGCCACAGTATTGATACCTTCTTGAGACATCCTTCATGTTAGAGCCATTTATAATCTTGAAGCCAACGTCTCTGAAATTTAGCCTGTTTCCTTTTCCTTACTCCAGCAACACTAAATCATACAGTATTTTAAAATTAAAACAGCATCTGCAAGCCTGTCTTGCTCAGATATCAGTACTGATATACATGTATTTCATTATCATTTCATGTTCTTGACTGTCAGATTGCATCTTGTACAGACATCCTGAGCAGGATGCTATTCCTCTGACTGCTCCTCATGTCTGCATGATCAGTGGATCAGTGTTAGGAAGTTCAGCCGAGGAGGTTTTACACCTGTCATTTAGATGCTGATTGAGATATACATGTATACTGCTTCCAGATCAGAATCTGTATCGGCATCATCATCCATAGGTTCGGACTCGTAGGATACACAAGTAACTGGTAGGCCAGATACTGATGACACGCTGTGATCAGTACCTTTGAGTATTTCACTTTCCGAGTTGAACTTGAAAAAGTCCAATAAGGACTTGCACTTCAACATCTTTGACGGAAAGCAGGCAAAATGAACTCAGTGAAAAATCTGATACGATGAGTGCACCTGTCCTAAAGAAAACACTTTTTCATGCATAAGATATCTACCGCCAGTAAAAAAAACTTCCGCGCTTTGCGCGGGAGGGGGCACATCCCCCTCCCGCACCCACCCCCTTTTACCACCCCGGGTCCAGCCACCCCCCCTCCTAAATTCCTGGATCAGCGCCTGCTAGCGTAGGTTCCGATAGACGGCATTAAGCTTTTTCCACATGTATTAAAATTACGGGCCGGGGTGGAAAATAGAGCCTGGTGCGTAGGCCAACCAGGAGTCGGGCCTGAGGCCGGCTGGCCTGACTGCCTGGTCTGATAGGCCGACCTGTCAGGCCAATTAATTATAAATTATTCGGTGTTTAATTAATTGATACGCGGCATGCAACTTGATTTTGCCTCCGCGCCGCTATGTCGATCGGCAATTCTTCTGGTCCATCATAAACTCACAATTCCCTACTATTGCAATACTTGCACGGAAGTACCTCGCTATTCCAGCTTCTCATGCAGTTTTGGCCCTTGGGCAGCTGGGCTTCAGAACGTGTAATGTCAAGAGCCAAGTTGATCCAGGAGCGTCAACGATGGAATCTACATGTATACTTTCCCAACGGCTGGAAGCATCAATTATGCCAAAGCATAATGCATGGCTGCTTCGAATGCATTAAGCCAAAATAATTTACGCTCCTGCTCAGTCGCTACTCATGTATACAATGTATATTCAGTTGAAATTCTGCTGCTTCTGCCAGTTATTAATTATGATCATTAAAGTATGATTTACAATTGTGCATTTGGTGAATGTGTAAAGTCATTTCAGTACTTCGTATTTAATGGTTGCACCAGATCCTCAGTAATAAGAAATTACGATACCATCATAAGTGTGCAGAGCTCGGATGGGTTTGTATACCCTTAGCAGTTGAGACTTATGGTTGCTGGGGTAAGTTCACCATTTCTCGGCTAGCATCCCGTCTGGCCATCCAGTTGCAGCGTAGCAAATCCAAGGTCATCACTGCCATCTACCAACGTCTCAATCTAACACTGGTGAGAGCAAATGCTCGAGCTTTACTTTCACGTTCAGGCTTTTTCAGGTCTGAGGGTGGGAGTTTACCTTTTTTGATTTTGGCATGTTTTTCAAGTGGTGCATATATGTAATTGTAATTATAATTTTTTCTATAAATACTATTGCAAAAATATAAAAATTTAATTGGGAATGTAGGATTTGTATACACCATTTGATGTCAATAAAAAGTAATAATAGTTGATGGCTGAGTTTTGAATAAGAAGCCCGCATAACATACTGCATGATACTTAGGTTTTTTCAAATACGTAAGCATAGTTACTTGTAATTTCTGACATCAGAATACTACACGACTGTGTAAATCAAGACATGTGTACATGTAAAAAGTACTTGGGTATAGTGTTTGGTTCAAATAGCACATTTTCGCCTCATCTCAGGTTATTAATTACCTATCCATGATAACAGCTGCTGATTATCTACATAGGGGAAGAGAAATCACTTTAAAGAAATAATGCATTTCAAATTATTTACTTCTGGCCACAAGATAAATTTACTGAGTTGGGAAAGTGTCATTATGCCCTTTTCCCACATCATCCTGAACTTCCCAAGGTTGAGGTCAATCTCGTGCACCAACAGTACATACTTGTATCAGTGAGGTGTAGCATAAAGGTGTATATATATATATCACCGCATTTTTCTAGAGGCCAATATGGATTTTCTTATATTTTCTCAATGCTTGATTCTGCAGGTGTCATTTGAAAATTGTGGCATACACATGTACACCTTCCAGTTATAATCCATTGCATAAATTAGTGGCTGTAAGTAAATGTATTATTTATATTGTAAAATTTCCCGCATACATGATTCAAGCACATGTACCAGTACCTCCATCTTCTTCACCACTTGTGTAATATATGTTCTGGTAAATGGTGATTGGCTTCATGTGTAATGGTGATGGAGCTGAAGTTACATGTGTTGCACACACTTTGTCTGCTTCTCCCTTCAGAAAATTACGTGGGAAATATTTGATGTAATGTTCTCTTCCCCACTTCAGAGCATTAAGGTCATCAGGGTCAGGACGAGGATTTTCATACTCAGGCACCAACAAGAAATCATAGAACTAGTGCTTCCACTTTCTTTGTCATCGTCACCTTCTTCATTCACACTATGATGTTCCATCCCATCTGAAAAAGTTGATAATTACATATGCATGCACACTAAATAGGGTGTGTAACCGGTTATCAGGTTATTCGGGTTATTCGGATATTCGCAAAAACCTATCCGTTCGAATAGTAATTTAGCATTACTCGGAAAAATCGATTATTGGATTTGTTCTATTCGAAATAACCGGTTTGTGAATCTCCATTCGGAGGTACTTAGGTATTCGTCGTCCCCATCGACAATTCGCCCATTATTCGAATACCTTTTTATGACGATATCCAGATACGCGTTTACGATATTACAAGTACAACATCTAATTTGAAACGTAACGTTAAATATTGTATCACGTCACTGTTGTTATTACTATATACTACGTGGGGACGAGATCATATGCACTTTACATGTACGGGCAGTAATTCGAACTATAGCCAACAGATCTCCTCCCTCTTCACGAGTCATGACGACGGACAGCTCCAGTTACAAATCAAAGTTAGTTCGCTTAGTGCATTTCGAACTAGCTGGTTTCTTGCATCAATCTCTCTGAGCTGATATTGCCGCGATCGTACTTAGGCCTACTAGTATTTGCTATGGTGAAATGGAGGCTGCATGGCCGGTGGTGCATCTGTGGTTCTACCCTTTTGGCATCGGGTACAATGTGACAGTGTACATCTGTAGGTAGACCTCAGCGTGGCCACGCTAACTTATGTCAGGACAGGTATGTCGGTAGGCCAAGCGATTTAGGCGTATGTAAGTAGCTGTAGTAGTGTGCTGAGTGCATCTGGTGTGATGTGGGTAGCTATGGATACATGCTGTTCTGATCTGGTGTAATGTGGGTAGTTGTATGAAGGTGTCTGGTGTGATGGGGGTAGCTGTGTTTGTGTGCCTCATGAGGGCTTCTGGTGTGTCGGGGGAGGTGTGTTTGTGTGCCTCATGAGGGCACTGGTGTGATGGGGGTAGGGTGTGCCTCATGAGGGCACTGGTGTGATGGGGGTAGGTGTGCCTCATGAGGGCACTGATGTGATGGGGGTAGGGTGTGCCTCATGAGGGCACTGGTATAATGGGGGTAGGTGTGTGTATGCTGAGGGCATCTGGTGTTATGGTTTAGCTGTAGGAGGGTATCTGGTGAGATGTGTACATTTAGGTGGCTCAGTGAGCGAAAAACCTGAATAACCTAGGTATTCGGCTGGCAAATTGTTAAAACCTATTCGGAAAAATTGATTTTCTTTTTTTAAGTATTCGGAAAAATCGATTTTCTGATCCAGAAAAACCTGAAAAATCGATTAGTGTTTTAAAAGTATTCGGAAAAATCGATTTTCATTTTTCAGGGGAGGTTACACACCCTAGATAGGAGTATTTGGACCAACGAAATTGTCTGCTACCTGAATGGAATAAGCTAGAATGCAAGACCACGCTGATTGGTCAAAAAATTTCCAATTCCTGAATAGCAAACGTGTTCCCAAACTGTCAACTTGTGGGGAACCTTCGAATCCAGTTCTCAGATGCACCGCTACATAGGATTGCCGATCAATCCCCAACGATTTCTTGATTTCCTCTACTCGTGTCGTTAATCCAGTAGGGAATTTGAAAAGATAATTAAACAGGATGTGATTGAGCTGCACCCACGACTCACTGGCCAGGACATGTCCGTTATTCATCGGTAATATGCCCAATACCTTTGTTAACCCTACGGCTTGCAGCATCGCGTACCAGGGCGAGCCGTGAGTGAAGTGAACTCCTTGGTACCTGTCCGCGTCTAAAATGGAGCTCACCCCCAGGGTTTGGAAGCCTTCTTCAATCATCTTCCCCGTTCTCATCAGCGATTTGTCGCCGATAAACATGGCGCTCACAAACACATTTGCCAAAACGGTGATCTGCTTCTCCTGCCCAAATAGAGCTTCTCCAAATCGCTCGTACTCGCTCTCGGTCCACCCGAAACCAAATAAGGACGTAGATGCGTATTCGTTGTGGTTGCACAGTGAGTCGGACTTGTGAGAACCGCACATTATTGAATTTCCTACACTTGTGTTGAAAACGTCCCAGTTGATTTCGTTATGCTCAATATCTCCGGTCTTGTGGCGCAGATCCACGTCCCAAGTAATTGTGAAGACCCGGTCGGACATCAGGGCTAGTAGAAAGAAAAACTGAATCTTAAGTAGTTGGTCGCCTAATCCACAGTTGCATGTTTTGCGACTGAAAACCCACGTAAGAGTCTTCACGTTATTGCGTTCGGAGGACTGAAGGCACTTGATCCCACGCTTGTGAAGATCCTTGTACCGGTTCAGCGCATTGTGAAATATCTTCCACGCTTGTTCGGACTTATACTTTGAATTCTTGGCTTCAAGGCGTATAGTTGTAGGAGATGATGGATTGAAATATAGCACCACAATAACAAGGGCCACGATGCCAGCGAAGACAATAGGCTTTCGAACAACTCTCTGCATCATGCACTTTGAGCTCCGCATTACATAATTCATCGATCATCGCAATATACGGCATAATTATAGCCTCGCGGAATCCATCTAATATTGAAATAGCCATAGCGACTGGTAACATGCCTATACCTGCAAATTGGTTCAATTGGTTCTATACAAAATAATCACGTATTACGTTACGAGAATGTGGGCGGAAATACTACCCACATTCAGGGCGACTCGCTTGGAGCAGCATCTGGTGTTTGGTGCTGTGGGGGACCATATCAAAAGTACTGCATGTACCCTATGGTAGTGTCCCAGTACGTGATCTGAACAAAAGAACGTGTTGGAATGCGATGGGGTTGTAATTGAACTTTGACCTAAGCTACGTTAATTATTCATTGAGCTTATTAAGTGCGGTACCTCCCCATGGAGGTGAATGAGGTGGGGTTGGGGATGGGGGTGGGGGATGTACTGGACAGCTTCATTGATGTGGGTTATAGATTCCTGTTCCAAGTGATTAACATGTACATGATGCATTAGAGAAGTCATGCGAATAATGGAGTTCTTTAGCATGGTCAGTTGTGCACGAGAATGAGAAACTCACGTTGTCATTACCAAAAATGTACATGTACTTACATGAATAAGGTTGCAAGTGCAACTCATGCATGGAGTTGTGATCAACAGATGACATAAAATGTGAGTGGTGCATGACACAGATAATGGGGGAACCTTCATTGTAAAATACTGTTCAAGTGGGGGCTTTTTAGCTTTTAGCAGCTAGAGTTCTTTTATATGAAAGATATATAGACTCTGTATACCTTGAAATGCGACCAAACAATGGAAGTAGAGTTAGTGTTTTGTTTTCTACTTAGTGGGAAACAAACGTATATCGAACGACGTAATCTTTAAAACTTCCGCGTACCCGTTTAAACATTTCAGGAAAGAACTGGCACTCCAGCAGGAGTTTAAAGTATGGCACGCAGCTCACGCAGCTGCGTTCATGATTACGTCAATACGCTCGTTTAAACACGGGACCTTTTTTTTTTTTTGGAGGGAAGGGGGGGGGGGGGCGCCAATACTCTACGGTAATTACGAATTCGTCTGGATTATGTATGCAAAGATCGGGGTTGGAGGAAGCACATCTGATAAAAGTGGAGTACCTGAAGTGGATTCGTGCGCAGCACAAATGAGTCTGAACAACATTCAAGGCCATTCATACAATCTACATGTAAGCGATCAAATTATATGAATGTATTATTAATATCGACCTGGCAGGCCGATCTGACAGGCCGGGGCTGTCAGACCGGCTGGTCACAGGCCGGACCCCGGCCTGACTGACTTTCGGCAACCCTGCATATAGCTAGGGATGGGAATGGGGGCGTGCCCCTCCGAACTGTCTGGGAAAGCGCAGTAAGCACCATCATCTCCGCTCCAAAACCCTAGCCACTGGTGTTTTTAGGGTTAGGCACTCAAGAGTGGACTCTGCTTTCTTCACTACAAAACATAGTAAAGTCTCACTCGTATGATTAATGATTCATTGGCACATACACTTTTTGCTCGCCGCAAACACTTCAGCAATGGTCAGCTGACGCTTAGCCATGGGATCCGGATGACGGCGGACTCCGCAAATCTACTACTTTCCTGACGGCAATTGAAATTGAAATTCGCAATGTACGAACTGAACGCTGAACGAATGTACGAACTGAACGCTCAGAAGCACAATAGAAAAAGTGCCACGTGTCAGGGGTGATACTTAGCACGTACGACAGGTCTAGCGCCTGCAAGAGCTAAGACAGTGCGGCGCTGATGACATGTAATTAAATTCATTACAATGGACAGGAGGCGTATCCTTATTAGTTAGGGGGGGCATAGGCCGGGTTTGCCCCCCCCTGTATCCGCCACTGGCAATTAACGCCCACGCGTCATGTGACCATATGAAAAAGGTAGCATTTCAATATTTTCTAAACGAATAAACGGTGAGTTCAACTTCAGGACATGTACTATCAACGGCGATGCATCGGCGCATTGAACATATAGCGGCTGAGCTCTTGATCTGTCGCTCCCCAGCCTCGATCAGTAATTACATTTTTAGCGTACTTTTTGGGGGGTTTTCTACGCAAAAAGCGTTGGCTTCTGGGGCTCCGCCCCAGACCCCGGTGGGGGAGCTTACAGCGCTCCCCCACACCCCCTAGCTGGGCGGGAGGGGTGCCCCCCTCCCGCACCCTCCCCGGGCCGGCCCCGCCTACTACTTCGCCACACCCCTTGCCACACCCTCGCCGGTGCCCCCCCCCCCCCTCCCAATTCCTGGATCCGCCACTGCTCGCGATATGGGTGAGGTACGCACCCGATACTTAGCCCCAACAATATGCATCTGCACACTGCTCTGGACATTCATATATCTAGGTATGAGTATGTATATTGGTCCGCACACGTGCATGTCTGGATATGTATCTGCATACCATGGCGTGCGCACACTCTGCATAGCAGTGTATGTAGGTAGTATCAAATAACAGGAATCCTATTTCTACACACTTTCAGGGAGATCCTGAACACGCATGTACAGCCTCGGGGGTCTGGAGGAGTGCGTAAAGCAATTCATATGCTAATGCATGTCAGATGCATATTTTATTTCATACCGGTAGACACATTTGTATGTCATTTTCAGCTGTTTCAAAAGTAGTCAGGCACACAAACTCCCATGATATCCTCACAGTATAGACCTCTCAGACTTAAGTCAATTTCAATCTTATCCTCATTGTACTCTGATTTAGGTTAACTCTCTACAATAATTATACTAACATGATAGATTCAGGAAAGAAAAGTAAAGGCCTTATTCGACTAAAACGGCATTCTGAATAATTCACATAACGATAGGGCTGGCAATCCAGTCTATACCCATGTTAAATTCCATTTCAAACCTTCAACTTTTGACTCATATACATACATTTAAAGGTGTCAGATGAAGTGCCTTCTAAAAATCTACATAAGGCTTTTCAAAAGAACTATACTTTTCAAAACCCAACAAATGTAACCCCTACTACATTCTCAAGCCAAATGACGGCAGTCCAGAAAATTTACATATTCCAATGTGGACTCACATGCTTATTCTTACAGGTGTCTGGTGTAGTGGGGTTTGTAACCCACAAGCAAGACAATTTTGGTTTTCCATAACAACTAATGTACAGTAAATTTCCCATCATGTGCAAGTATTAAAATGGCATACAATTTGCCTGTACAGAAATTCATGTGCCAAGCAGCAAAATGTGTGTTATAACCACACCTTGCAAAACCTCAATAGTTTTACCAAGAATTAGCACTGACGCACAATACCATTACACCAACAGACTCCCAAATAAACAACTGTCCTTCACAATTTCACAAACCACAAGGCTACACTAAAGTTCATCTATAAAAATCTCTAGTTATGCTTTCCATAGTAATCCAATCACCCATGGCACTGACATACAACAGGACAATATCTAACACCAAACTTAATATCTTAAAGGTTTACAACGCCAATATCATTCCAATTTATCACTGTAACTATAGACAGCTGTGCACAAACAATTAAGGAATGCAAAACACAAGTAAAAGTCTGAAATCCACACACTTTCATGATCAGGGAGGGACAAGTACTGTAATTATGGTTGTATGTTAATAATAACCGACAACAACAGGGCAACACCACAATCATAGTGTAAAATAAAGCTATGTTTTGGGACGTCCTGTACTCATTACAGTGTCATGTGTACATACCACAAGTTATTCAGCAAGTAACTTTCCAGCAATGCGTTCTTTAAAAAATTTCCTCACTAACAGGGCAACATGTAATTTCCCAATCTTTGTATGTAAATGTTACATGCATTTTTTAAAAAATTCAGGGTCCTTCATGTTCGTCAAAAATGTGTAGATGTTCAGTGCAATGCCACTAAGTTTTTATCCCCCAACAGTCATTGAAAAATCACAACGAATGCGTATCAGTCAGAGTCTTATCTAGGAACATCATATCTGGCAATCCACTCATCTGAACAAATACTCTAGCTAGGCTTTAACAAATACCACAAACACTATTTTGCATCCCCACAGCGGAAAATGTAACACAGTCCCAATCTTAGCCCTTAGTCAAAATAATGCTTTTATAAAACAGCCAAATCGTGCTCCTACAAAACTTTTGTAATGAGCACACTTTGCACTTTAAACAACATCTCTCACAAGGGACCATGCATAATAAAGTAGTGCTCCGAGGGGGAGGACAGTATGCTATAGACATTGTATGTTGTTTATAATATGTAAATCTGTAGTACACTCATGTAGTGCACTGTCACATCATACTTGCATGTAATAAAGAAATATAATTTAATCCTATTGTTATGCGATGTCAAACAGAAAAAATATTTTCCATGGCAGAAAATTTGCTGCGTGGTTTGTGATAAGGAAGTCAGTTTCCTAACACAATAACATAGAAGAAATGCATTGCAAGGGTCAGCTTGTGGTTAGAAAGTATGCCATGGACTGTTTATTAGCAATGAAGCCCTTGTACTAAATCCACTTCACATACACAAATGTAGAGCATTTAACCCTCTGGCAAGCACCCTCTGTAACATGATGGTAACTTGAGCCACAGCGTGTTTGTGTGTGTGTGTGTGTGTGTGTGTGTGTGTGTGTGCGTGTGTGTGTGTGTATGTTTGTGTGTGTGTGTGTGTATGTGTTTGTGTGTGTATGTGTGTGTAAGGATGTAACATTTCAAGGTTATTCAGAATATTTTATTGCATGGGGTGTGACAATGTGGTAGGTGTTTTGAGATGATTAATATGGCGTGTGAATTTGCGTAGCTGCATGCATATCAAGTGGGTTCGTTCTTAAGACACTGCATCAGACACTAATAAGAGTGTACGTTTAAGTCAGGAATGGGATTATAAACGATTACATTCAAATAATGACAGAGTATATACGTATTACATTTAGGTTGTTGGTATGTGACGTGTATGTTGGTTCGAAAGCCTTGAGTTTTTGGAGTATCCATTGTTTTTTTGTTTGTGTGTGATTGTGTGTGTTTTTGTTTGTGTGTATGTGTGTATGTGTATGTGTACGCATTTGTGTGATGTGTGGGTGCATGGGTGTGTGTTGTTTGTGTTTTTGTGTTTGAGTGTGTGTGTTAGGATGTAATGTTATGGTTATTCAGAAATTATTTGATATCTGGGTGGGGTGTGACAATATGGTAGGTGTTTTGATATGGCATGTAAATTTGCGTAGCTGCATGCATGCATGTATGAAGTGGGTTTGTTCTTTTAAGGCACTAGTAAGAGTGTACATTTAAGTGGGATTATGATCAATTACATTCAAACCATGGCAAAGTATTACGTATTTAGGTTGTTGGTATGTGATATGTGTGTGTTGGTTCAAAATCCTTGAGTATCCCTGGAGGATAAATATTGTATTTGTTCAAACAACTGCTGGAAGAGAGGTTACTAGCTGGTGTGAATTAAAAATGTATTGCCCTGTTGCTGCGAGAATGTGATGGGTAAAACATATTTGGTAGCCTGAAGTTTAATCAGGTTACTAGGTATTTTCCAGTGTTGCATCAGTATTTAGGTGATGGGTAGGGTAACCTTACTGGGTGAGTATTTTGGATTGGACAACCACACAGTAGAGAGTAACAAAAGTACCAAACATGGGTTTTTAACAGCTATATTTTGTGAGTGAAGTAATTGGCTCATCTTTCCATGACAAAATGACATGCTCTTTAGTGACAAACAGGCATTTAAGCAGATTGCTTCCATTGCATGAAAATAATACTTTGGAAACACGCAAATGACTAGTATTAAAATACTAAGCTCTAACAGGGAAGTATGTGAATGTTTATCAAAGCTACTCAACAGTACACCCACCTACAACACCAAATATTTTTTTTACAAACGGTATAAATTTGCATGAAACAACCAAGTCAGAATTCACTGACACTTGAAGATCATCTCAACATTACATTTAGATCTGAGAATTAGTTTACAAGTCATGCCCAGTTTAAGTGCTAAAGAGTAGTCCTGATGTAGGTGAAACTGCTCACTCTCTTTCTTAATGAACAACGTTGGTTTTAAAACTGATTAGACTTAGCACACATCACAGATTTGAACAGAAGTCACCATGACTCACAAATACACATACATACCAGTTGCAGAGCTGCGACATAGCGGCGTCTACTAGCGAATCTAGCGGACGTGAGCAGGAAATTTTTGTTAGCGAAAATAGCTGCCAATGATTGCCCACTAGCGGCATGCTCTGAAAATCGCTACTTCCGCTAATTCACAAATTCAATTGCAACGACCAAATTGGGACCAATCAATATTTGTTATTGTTGATTCGAAGGAAGAAGTCTGTTAGAGTGCAAGCCAACGTTAACATCCTTGCTCAGTGCATACTGAGGAATCCCATGTCAGTACACGGCGCATTCAAGCGCACACAAGGCTCAAGAGGTCAAGCACACAGAAGATGTTGAAGAAGGACCTCCACATGAAGGCATACCATCCTCCTGCAGTGCAGGCTTTAAAAGCACCTGATGCTGCCAAGAGGGTAAAGTGGGCTGAGGATTTCCTTGATGCAGTCATGCTGGACTTATCGTAGGGATCAAGTCTACGGACAACAGTTGGACACATTGAGGGAATTGAGAATGGCAATTCAGAATGCAATCCAAGCCATCCCAGCTAGGATGGTGCACAATGCCACATTAAAAATAGTGGAAAATGATAGAAAACTTATAGACATTCAAGGACTTCCGTTGGGCATTTATAATTAAAGTGACAATGTATAGTGTGTACTTGTTGTACGTGCATATTGCAAGTATCGTGTTATGCAGTAATCTTTTGAGCAGACTATGCATAACTAGAAGCTCACAAAAAACAACATTGAAATAAATTAACCACCTCTAATACATGTAGGACAATAATTTCCATCATCCAAAAATCTAGACCTGGAGGTTTTATTTCATGTTAAGCACGTGAACACTTTACAACAGGTTCCCTTAGAATCATGTACCATGCATAAGCAACAACACACAATGTGATCTAACAATGATGCAGAGCACACCTCTCTTTTAGAAACAGCATTCTTCTCTATCCGAGTCTATACTGCGCTGGCAACGTAACATCAAAGGATGCTATTGCACATGTTCTGACCTAACATGAGTTCATAAACACTTTTTGAATACCCAATAGCATGAAACTTAGTCTGGCCACAATTGCAGTTTTTCTAAGCAAATATTACATCAAAATAGCTTTTTAACAAACACATGAACTGAAATCACAACAAAAAGAAACATACTTTCTTAAAACCAATCATCCAAACCTGCAAGACCACTAGATGCTTTGAAATGTAAGCACTCCCTCACATTACAGTAGGCTCAAAACTTGATGCTCTCTTAAGGCATACAGCTGACTTTCCAAACATTTTAAACCTTGCGGGAGACCGTAAGCTTTAGAACACCTCAACATAACAACAGGTGACTGTTAAAGCAAGGGGTCACCATGCATGCATAATTAAAGAACAACACTTACACACATTGATCTGGAATTACAACTATTAAAAAAAAAACAAATAATGAATGAAAGCATTCCCTCATTTAACATAGAGCTTTTCCGTGCAGTCTCATAAAGCAGTGATTCTATCACTAGTTTGGCACACAATTGCTCACAACATGGTGTTATTACATCACTCTTAAATCCAAGCATCACAAATGCACTTGCAACACTAATCACAACAGGCACGCTTAAAAAGCAGCACCACAGATTGTTAGCTATATGACTCATAACTTGATTAAGCACAACCTATCTTATAAACAGCACTTGTTGTTCCACGACATAGCTGGAGGCTTGACAGATGAGCTAAGGCTCTAACATAAAAGCATCGACTGAAAGCATTAAAAAACTTAAATGCGTGTATGAGACAGCGGCTAAAACCAGTACACATTATAATCTCAGCACAAGTTTAGGTGCTTAAATAGGATCGATGGATTCATATGTACTCAATCACCTAATGCATTAGACAGCTAACACACCCTCACTAAAAGTAACACTTAAAGCAGAGGGTCTATATCCATAAGCACCAGTTAGAACACATTATGATACGAAAATAGCTATATTTAAGTTTAAAAACTCACAATTTGTTGCAAGCAAACCTGTCCTAAAACAGTTCTCTTCATTGAAACCCCAACTTATAGACCCGGGAACTACAATGACACTGCTCTTAAATTCAGGCTATGGAACCTGTAGCTGGTGACTTGTGATATTTTGTAATGAAAGTACTCCCCCAAATCACAACAGGCTTGTCTGAGTTGTCAGACTCATGATGCAACGCACACCTTTCAAACACTCCCCAGCATATACAGGTGTATTTTTAAGCAGAGACTACATGTACTTTTAATAGCACACAGATAGAAGCTCAGATTGTTACATTTTCAATGAAAGCACACCTCATTTAACACAGTGGTTTACATACCTTAACAATCATTACTTTACTAAAAGCACACACTCACGTAACGACACAGTACTGATACTTAGCACATGCACAATGTCAGTGGGAACTTAGATAAGTAGCTCACAACGTCCCTCTCTTAAACCAATAATGTTTCCAATAATCTAAAGTTCCTACAGAATGAATCATTTAACACAAAAACAAGGTTTTTCTAATAAACACCCGGGCTAAAAATACAAGCTAAAAGGGTCACAACAACTGTCAAAGACATGCACCAAACTTTCATTTGAACTTCTAAAACCTGGATACTTTTAAATGAAATCACTCCTTCACATCTCAACAGGAGTCTCCTAAAGCTCATACCAAGCAACGGCACATATTACAATCTAAGATCTGTAGACATGTTGCTAACAGCTAGGCTCAAAACATGATGCTCTCTTAAGACGTACAGCTGACTTCCCAAACATTTTAAACCTTACTGGAGGTCGTAAGCTTTAGAACACCTTAAAAAGTAAAGAGTTAACATAATTAATGAACAACAATTACACACTATGACCTGGAACTAGAGGCTCACATCGCAATGCAAGTACTTAAAACAGCAAAGTTTTTACTTTTAGTGCAATAACAAAGAAGCTTATACTATTACATTTTGAATTAAAGCACTCCCTCATTTATAACATAGAGCTTTTCCTAGGAGTCTCTTAAAGCAATGATTCTACCACTAATTCGACACACAATTGCTCACAATGTGGCAAAACAACACCACTCTTAAATCCACATCACGGTGTCTCCTAGAGATGAGAGCCTACCCATGCTTTAAACAACAGCACCATTTGTGATCTGGTAACTAGCTATAAGATTCATAACTTTATTATCCTAAAAAACAGCACTCTTCCCATCCAAAACATAGCTGGCTTGACAAATGAGCTGATGCTCTAAAATAAAAGCATCGGCTCCTAGCATTAAAAATGATGACTCACTTAAATACATGTACGAGAGAGCCCTTCCCTAAATTCGAATCAGTACACAGAACTAGCGTAGGTGAGCACTGATAAAAGATCAATGGACTCATCTCTACTCAATATCATCTAATGGGTTGCAACATTAGACAGTTAAGCACACCCTCACAAGAAGTAACCCTTAATGCAGGGAGTCTATTTCCAGAAGCAGCAGTTAGCACACATTATGATGCGGGAAAAAATAGCTATAAAGAAGCAACTTGTTGCAAGCAAACCTGTCCTAAAATCCCAATTTAGACCAAGGAACTAAAATGACACCGCTCTTAAATCCAAGCATTGGGAACCTAGCTGATATTTGTAATGAAAGCACTCCCCCAAATCACAGCAGGCTCATCTGAGTTATCAGATCCATGATGCAAAGCACACCCTTCTTTAATACAGGTATAAGAGACTATGTCACTTGTACCTAGAACCAATGACATGTACTTTTAAAATAACACACAGGTAAAAGCTATTAAAGCTCACATCATTATATTTTCCATTTTAAAGCACACCTCATTTATCACAGCTGTTTACATACCTCAACACCATTCACAATTGTTAATTTAATGGAGAAGTATTAAAAGCAAAGAACCCCCCCCCCCCCCCCAAAAAAAAAAAAAAACATTCATGTTGGTCCACTATGACCTGGGAACGTGCAACAATGATGCATTACCCGGTTCTCTTAACATGGCAGTTTCCTATGAAACAGCATGAATAAAAACATGAGGACTTCACTTAAATCAGAGAGTAATACATATGCAACACCAAACTATGCTAGCCACAAGGCTCAATCACAAACACACCTCTCTAAAGAAAACACGTACTTCAACAGCATGCACAATCATTTTGTGTGCAAATACATTACTGGATGGTATGAAACTAATGGACACCCTCAGGAGTACCGATACTTAGCACATGCACTCTCTTAAACCAGTCATCTTTCCAGTAATCTCAAGTTCCTACAGGTGTAATTTGTAGCTTTAACAAACATTTTCAAGAACACAAAGCTTTCTAGGCACACATTACACTTGAGTCTCTTAAAGCAGAGACTACTCTTAAGACATGGCACCACACGTACATCTAACCATCTAAAACCTAGCTGTAAGCTTGCTACACCACAACAGGAGTCTCCTAAGGCTGATACATAAGCAACAGCAACGTACATCATAAACTGGGAACTACATGTAGCTAACAGCAAGGCCCAAAACATGATGCTCACTTTAAGACATACAGTGATTGTGATCTGCTAAGAAACTCATAGCTTTATGAATTGAAATTAAAGCTCAAATTCTCTAACGGCACTATTTGCGTATCTAAAACATAGCTCGAGGCTTTACACATTAGCTGATACTCTTAAATGAAAGCATTGGCCCCTAACATAGAAACATGACTCATTAAAAGACTAAAGCACATTATGATCTGGAAACTAGCTACAACCCTACCCAATCCTTACTGGTCAACATTAGACAGTTAAGCACACCCTCACATAAAGAAAAACCAGAGAGTCTATATGCAAAGGCCACAGTTAACACAGCTAGAAAGGCTCCGAACATGATGCAAGCACACCTCATCTAAAACAGCTGTCTTCAAAATTCATCTAATCCCAATTTAGGCACACCCTGATCTGGGAACTAGCTAACAGGCTCGCAATGGGATACAGTGACACTGATCTTAAATCCAATCATTGAAAACCTGTCCGGTGGCTTGTAACGTTATTAGCTGGCTATTTTTAACAAAAGCACCCACTCATATCACAACTGCCTGTTTAAAAAGAAGAGAGCCATCCATACACAAGCAGCAACAAGATAAGATCTGGGATGAATATTGAAAGAAACGCACACCTTCTCTTTAGAAAAACCAATTATCTGGAGGCTTGCAACATTAGCTTTGAATAAAGTCTAACATAACTACGAGAATTTGTTAAAGAGATCGGTGGTGACACATAATTAAGCAACAGCACACACTATGATCTGGAACTAGAAATAAGGCTCGTACCCACTTTTCTTTAAAGCTGCAACCTTTGCTATCATCTAAACCTGCAGGTGTATTTTTAAGCAGAGACTACCTTTAACCTTAATAGCACTCACAGCCAGAAGCTCACGTTACATTATAAATGAAAGCACCCCCTAATTAGATTTACAAGGCAAATACAACAGCATGCACAATTAATCACTTTACTGCACGGAGGCTTGAATGCTCTCTGACCCTTCACATATGTATGACATGAGGCTTTCCTTACAGTATCAAATGGCACTTCACATAAGTGATAACACAAAGTACCCATACGTAGCATTGGTTTGGCTCCACGGGATCTTAGCTACGTAGCTAGCTAAGAGACCAAATCAAATATGTGCACAAATTACTAGTACTGTGTGCTGCTTGGATGCGATATGCTGCTGTAAGCAATTAGCTCCGAGAGAGCTGTAATCTTTTTAGATTTGATTTTTGCGTGTGTAATAACACACGCGTGTATACACGTGTGCGTCTCCGTTTCCTAACTCACAGAATGGCATTGCAAGTCAAATTCTTATCAACCCGTAGTAGTGTCTGTCTGTACGATTGTGCTAATTGGTGCGCACCACATTGGATGTAAACATGTAATTAGCTCGTAACACCCACGTAGGAGGTGGGGCATTGCTTTTTGAAAAGGGACATTGCTTTAAAAAAGATCCGCCTCCGAATTGTATCACGTGACTGAGACTGCTTATTAATCACGAAATAAGTCTTGGGACGAGGTCACGTGCGCATGCGTACGCGAAGAGAAATAAGTAGTGGGTCGTAGTTTTAGTGAAAAAAATCCAATATTTTGAACGAAGCTTCACAATCGATATGTGAACACATACGAACTTTCAAAATCAGTTAATTTGTTGTGCTTATTAAAATTAATTAGCATGATTAATAACGTATTAATTAAATGGATGTAAAAAAATTTGAGGAAACCGACCAACTCAGTTTCAAAATATGAGATTTTTTTCTTACTCCTATCAAAAGTTATTCTCGTTCAAAAGCGTTGCGTTCATTCGTGGACACCCTGTATACAAACCACAATCTTCCACCCTGCTAAAATGCCACAGGAGTAGTGATGTTGGCCCTGCCCCAAACACACCCAGGATATGTGGACCATCATCCACAACACTTCTGCACTCCATTTGTGCGCTGTGTCCAATACCCATGGGGAGATGGCAAGCTTTCTGCCACTCAAGTCCCCAGTCCACTACCAGCAAAATACACTCTATAGCCACAGTACTCATGACAGCAAGACTATTGTCATGACACAGTGCTTTGGGGTCACTCAATGACTGGTTTGGAGTGTGTCTCCACTCCAGTGACATTGTTGGTATCCACCCCTCCAACCATTTCTATATACATACAACTAGCTAATATGCCACAGGAGTACATACAACTAGCTAATATGCCACAGGAGTAGTGACGTTGGCCCTGCCCCAGACACACCCAGTACATGGGGACCATCATCCACAACACTTCTGCACTCCATTTGTGCGCTGTGTCCATACCCGTGGGGAGACGACAAGCTTTCTGCCTCTCAAGTCCCCAGTCCACTAGTAGCAAAACATACTTTATAGCCACAGTAGTCATTACAGCAAGACTGTTGTCATGACAAAGTGCTTTGGGGTCACTCAATGACTTGTTTGGAGTGTGTTTCTACTACAGTGACACTGTTGAACACCCGATCATCTTCTATACACAAACCTGTGATAGTCATGACCCAAGTAAAAAGTCATTCAGAACAGTTGGCCCTATGTTTGTACCCACCTACCACATAGTCTAGGCTTGGGAACATGTTTGGTTGGGATGTTAAGCAGACAATCAGGTCACCTTCCTGGGGACCAGAGCCATCTTTGCTTCTTGGAGAGCTAGCTGTGATACTCACATGACAAGTAGAAAATCATTCTGCAGAACTAGTACTGTTGCCCCTATGTTTCTACGTTACCACACGGTCTAGCTAGGTATTGAAAGATACTTATAGTGTGCGCATAGTAAACAGTTAAACCATGATACAATTTTCAATGCATAAAGTGTAACCATGGATACCATAATCTGCGCATGCTCGGTTTGAAGTTTTGCACGTGTTGTCATTAATGGAGGTGAGGACGCACTGTCGAGCAAAGGAACAAAAATAGGCAACTTGGTTGAGTTCCCAAGGAAAGTAAAGTTGGACTACTGGGCTATCTGTGGAGTCAGTACTAATGGAGCCGTTCCCAACGTAAGAGAAATCGGATTGTTGATTGTAATCACTATAGCAGAAATAGCACGAATCAGTCAGGTGTAACTGTGCAAGATAAAGAGTTCCAAGAGTTTCGGACAACAGTTGACAGGCAGAGGTTATAAAGGCATGCCGAACGGACTTAAGCAGTCTAGGCCTGGTAAGTTGTGCTAGTTTACGGTGTACATGTTGCTTACCGGTAACTGGTCCTCTCTTACCAAACCAGGACAAGCGTGCGATTCAGTGGATGCAGTGAGGCGGCGTTTCAAGCTGTCACAAAGGTTTATATGCTTACGTCATTTTTGTTCTCTAAGCACAGAGCCGACCAATAGAACGCCATTACGAAGGAACTCGTCGTACGGATTCACATTCTTTGGAGCATAGTACGTTCAATACGTTGTGTATGTGCATGTGGATTATGTGCGCGTGCCAATAACTTCAGAATCCTGAGACATTTAAGCGAGTACATCGAGACTGAAATGGCGAAGGTGACCAACTCCGCCAAAAGAAGAAGCGCTGGCACAGAGTAGGCCCAAATTATGGAGTTTACGCATGCTATTACTTTCCTTTCTGTCCGCAGCTCTTTAGCAGACGCCAGGGTGTACGACAGCCAAATCAAAAAGCTTCGCTGCATGACCAACCAAGGGGATATGACGACGATAGCATTGTAAAGCACAAGCTAGCTTAGTACCATAGCGGTCAGAGAATAAGTGAATGCCGAGTTCGTTGTGCTTAACCTCAACGTTATATTTTAGCGTGTGCTTGTAAGGAAACCTTCGACAAGCGCCGCGAGAGTAGTAGAGGCTCATGCTCGCCTACCAAGAGGCCTCTGCTAGGCGGAGAGTCCCTCTAACTACATCAGGAAAATCCAGGATGTGATGGAGACTTTGATCGCCAGCTTGGAACTATACGTTTATTTATTTTTTGACCAAGTTGTATTTCAGCTGTAATTTGATTAAAATTTGCTGTTAAATTATGAATTATTACTGGCGTGGTTCAGGGTTTGAAGCACTAACCTTCTAGTATACAGAACAGAAGATGTATTTGAAACGATTCGAATGCATGACGTGTGTAGAGTCTGCACGCGTTCATCTGAAGTGTGCAGACAGGTGATGACGAATATACTGAATCCATATGCAGACCGCGATATCATACGTAGAAGCAAAGTGTTCGTTCTGAGACGTATACAGGCGCCGCATTCGAGTCGTATGAAAAACTGCCCACGTGTCGAGTGCAGACGAGTATCGATCAGTATGGGTGCAATATACAGGGCTGCATACGGTATACTGTCGCGCCGTGATATGAAGATCGGGGCTAAGGACGTATTGCCTTACTGCTGGGAAGAAGGGTTTTGTATGGGTTGTTTGAGAAAGCCAGCTGAATTATTATAATTAGCATTCACTAAGGGTGACTAGACATTCTGTCTGAATCATAATTAAGGCATTATTGTAATCGATGAGCATATTTGTCCTTGGAGAAGAGTGCATGTAGAAGGAAGGGTTGGTATGTAGGCTGCGATTAAGGATCACTTTTAGAATGGATTTTTGTCTCCTAACCAATGAAAATGCATGGATAGAAGTAGTTAACCAATAGGAAAGCAGCTAGGGATAGTTGTCCAATGCAAGTGCAGGGATTGTAATCCAATCAAAATGTACCTAAAAAGTATAAATACTGAAAGTAAGGGGGTATACATTTCCACTATGCTTGAAAATGCCACGAGTACCAAGACTGTCAATTGAACAAAGAGTTGCCATTTTCTAATGGAAAGAATGCCTATCTTACTGAAAGCTTGTTCCGGAGGGAGTACCCTAATTACAGGACACTATGCAGTAGCACAGTTCTGAGGGTGGTGTCCAAATTTGTGGAGCATGGCACAGTGCAGGATGGGCTGAAAACAAACTGTGGAAGAAAGAAAACTGTTCAGGTGCCAAGGAACGTTGGCATAATTGCTCAGAAAATGCAGCAGACCCCAACTATGAGCATAAGAAGACTCCATCTAGGGACAGGATTGAGACGATCAAGTGTACAGAAGATGCTCAGGAAGACCCTGAAGATGAAGGCCTATAGGCGGCCTCTAGTAAAGGCTCTATTGCCAGGTGACATTGACAAGAGAGTCAAGTGGGCAGAAGATTACCTTGAAGCAGCTGAGAGGGACTTTACCTACCCTAACTACATCCTGTGGACGGATGAAGCAATCTTTCACTTGGATGGACATGTTAACAGGCATAATGCTGTCATATGGTCAGTCCAGAACCCACATGCTTTTATGGAATGCAGCTGTCAGAAGAAGGCTGGTGTGATGGTCTGGGCTGGGCTGATCAAAGACCATATCATTGGCCCCTTCTTCATCAATGGAAGTGTCACAGGGCAAGTGTACCTTCAGCTACTACAGCAGAGGGTGTGAGGAAGAATTTGTTGTTTTCCAGCATGATAGAGCCTCAACTCATTATGAAACCCGTGTTAGAGCCTGGTTGGATGGAAAGCTGGAGGACAGATGGATGGGCAGAGGGGGACCCATACCATGGCCAGCACAAAGTCCTGATCTATCTCCATTGGACTTCTGGCTATGGGGCTAACTGATAAACAAAGTGTATGCAAATGCAGTGACAACATTGGACGAGCTAAGACAGGCAATAACTGATGAGATGCTAGCCATCCCGGCCACTATGGTCCACAGTGTGACACTGGGGGTAGTGAGAAAGGCAGGATTACTGCTCTCAATTGATGGGCTGCAGTTAGGATCACGACATATTTGACATTACTAACCTCGATAACATTGTACATGTACCTGTTTCGACTCATAATGTTATTATACTTCTCAGTGTGGTTGAATGCACACAGTAAGGCTGTATCGTACTGCTAGAAAAATTCTGATAAACAGCTTGATTATTATGTTAAGTGAAATTGAAATACAGTGGATGGCTAGGAAATACAGTGACTTTGAATTTGTGTGCGTTTTTGTGTGTGGTGTTTGTGTGTGTGTGTGTGTGTGTGAGTGTGTGTGTGTGTTTGTGTGTGTGTTTGTGTGTGTGTGTGTTTGTGTGTGTGTTTGTATGTGTGTGTTTGTGTGTGTTTGTATGTGGTGTATGTGTGTGTAAGGATGTAATGTTTTAAGGTTATTCAGAATAATTTTTATTTATTTCTGCATGGGGTGTGACAATGTGGTAGAGATGATAAGCTATCGCGTAGCTGCATGCATGTAACAAGTGAGTTTGTTCTTTTAAGACACTGCATCAGACACTAGTAAGAGTGTACGTTAAAGTCAGGAATGGGATTATAATCAATTACATTCAAACTGGCAAAGTATTACATTTAGGTTGTTGGTATGTGATGTGTGTTGAGTTTTTGGAGTATCCATTGTTTGTGTGTGTGTGTTTGTTTGTGTGTGTGTGTGTTTGTGTGTGTGTGTGTGTGTTTGTGTGTGTGTGTGTGTTTGTATGTGTGTGTATGTGTGTGTAAGGATGTAATGTTTTAAGGTTATTCAGAATAATTTTTATTTATTTCTGCACGGGGTGTGACAATGTCATTAGCTATAGCGTAGCTGCATGCATGCATGTATGTATCAATTGGGTTTGTTCTTTTAAGACACTGCATCAGACACTAGTAAGAGTGTACGTTAAAGTCAGGAATGGGGTTAAATCAATTACATGTGTGTTGGTTCGAAAGCCTTGAGTTTTTGGAGTATCCATTGTTTGTGTGTGTGTGTGTTTTTTGTGTATGTGTTTGTATGTGTGTGTATGTGTGTGTAAGGATGTAATGTTTTAAGGTTATTCAAAATAACTTATTTATTTCTGCATGGGGTGTGACAATGTGGTAGAGATGATAAGCTATCGCGTAGCTGCATGCATGCATGTAACAAGTGAGTTTGTTCTTTTAAGACACTGCATCAGACACTAGTAAGAGTGTACGTTAAAGTCAGGAATAGGGTTAAATCAATTACAATCAAACTATGGCAAAGTATTACATTTAAGTTGTTGGTATGTGATGTGTGTTGAGTTTTTGGAGTATCCATTGTTTGTGTGTGTGTTTGTTGTTTGTGTGTGTGTGTGTGTTTGTATGTGTGTGTATGTGTGTGTATTAGGATGTAATTTTTTTAAGGTTATTCAGAATAATTTTTATTTATTTCTGCACGGGGTGTGACAATGTGGTAGAGATGATAAGCTATCGCGTAGCTGCATGCATGCATGTATCAAGTGGTTTGTTCTTAAGACACTGCATCAGACACTAGTAAGAGTGTACGTTAAAGTCAGGAATGGGATTATAATCAATTACATTCAAACTATGGCAAAGTATTAGATTTAGGTTGTTGGTATGTGTTCGAAAGCCTTGACTTTTTGGAGTATCCATTGTTTGTGTGTGTTTGTTTGTGTGTGTGTTTGTGTGTTTGTGTGTGTGTTTGTATGTGTGTTTGTGTGTGTGTTTAATTTGATGTGTGGGTGCATGTGTGTTTGTGTGTTATGTGGATGTGTGTATTTTTTATGTGTTCGTGTTTTTGTGTTTGTGCGTGTGCATGTGTGTGTAAGGATGTAATATTATGGTTATTCAATAATTATTTTTAATAATTAAGATCTCTGGGTGGGGTGTGACAATATGGTACATGTTTTGAGATGATTAATATGGCATGTGAATATGCGTATCTGCATGCATGCACACATGCATGTATCAAGTGGGTTCGTTTAAGTCAGTAACAGACTATTGCAAAGTATTACATTTAGGTTGTTGGTATGTGATGTGTGTGTTGGTTCGAAAGCCTTGAGTTTTTGGAATATCCATTATTTGTGTGTGTGTATGTGTGTGTGTTTTTGTTTGTGTTTATGTGTGTATGTCTATGTGTGTGCATTTGTGTGTGTTGTGTGTGATGTGAGGCCGGGTGCTTGTGTGTTTTTGTATGTTGTGTATTTGTGTGTATTTTAGTTTGCATGTGTGTGTTTGTGTGCGTGTGTATATGTGTGTTAGGATGTAATGTTATGGTTATTCAGAAATTATTTGATAACAGGGTGGGGTGTGACAATATGGTAGGTGTTTTGAGAAATATGGCATGTGAATTTGCGTAGCTGCATGCATGCATGTATGAAGTGGGTTTGTTCTTTTATGGCACTAGTAAGAGTGTCAGAAATGGGATTAGGATCAATGACATATTTACGTTGTTGGTATGTGATATGTGTGTGTTGGTTCAAAAGCCTTGAATATACCTGGAGGATAAATATTGTATTTGTTCAAACAACTGCTGGAAGAGAGGTTACTAGCTGGTGTGAAATTAAAAAGTATTGCCCTGTTGCTGCGAGAATGTGATGGGTAAAACATATTTGGAAGCCTGAAGATTTAATCAGGTTACTAGGTATTTTCCAGTGTTGCATCAGTATTTAGGTGATGGGTAGGGTAACCTGACTGGGTGAGTATTTTGGATTGGACAATCACACAGTAGAAAGCAACAAAAGTACCGAACATGGGTTTTTAACAGCTATATTCTGTGAGTGAAGTTATTGGCTCATCCTTCCATGACAAAGTGACATGCTTATTAGTGACAAACAGGCATCTAAGCAGATTGCTTTCATTGCATGAGAATAATACTTTTGAAACACGCAAATGAATTGAAGGGGGTGGAGCTAATATGGTCCGTTAATGGTTGCGTCACTAGTCTCGGAACGGGACCTGCGTATGTAATGAAGTGTAACAAGTGCGCATGCGTAACCGTGGTGAAATAGTTGTTGCCTCTTACTTTCAGTTTAAAAGGTGATAAAAATATGATCATTTTGCTTTTGGCTTCGAAACGTGTGTCTGAACATGGTTTCCCTTTTAAAGTTGTTAATTTGTTGTGTTTATTAAAGTTAATTAAGCATCGTTAATAACTTGTAAATAAAATGATGTAAACACATTTGCCTAACCTCAAGTTGATAGTTTCTAAATATTAGATTTTTTTCATACTCCTATCAAAAGTTATTCTCCTTCAAAAGTATTGCGTTCTTTTGTGGACACCCGGTATACACCACTTGAAAAACATGCCAAAATCAAAAAAGTTAAACTCCACCCTCAGACCTGAAAAGGCCTGAACTTGAACGTAAAGCTCGAGCATTTGCTCTCACCAGTGTTAGATTGAGACGTTGGTAGATGGTAGTGATGGCCTTGGATTTGCTATACTGCAACTGGATGGCCAGACGGGATGCTAGCCGAGAAATAGTGGACTGGGCTTCTGCACCCCAGCACCCATAATTATATAATAATAATAATAATAATATAGAACCCAAGAATGATCGAAGACTAGCTACATCTGCCAAGTGTGAATTGTACAGTTTAAGCGACCTTAGTACCTTCCCAGAGGAGATGAAGCAATCCAATGTGCCCCACTTTGAGATCTTGGGGGCTCCCATAGGTGACCTAGTGTTTTGCGCAAAGTTTGTAGCCCAAAAGCGGTCTGAGGCTTGCAAGTTACTTAAGCAATTGGAAGCTGTGGGATCCATTGACCCGCAAGTAGCCTTGCTTCTTCTTAGACAATGTGGGAGCTTTTGTAGACTAGTGCATCTATCTAGAAATACTCCACCTCCCCTAGTTAAGGAGGCCTTTGCCATGTTTGATGATTGTGTACAGCGATGCTTCTCATGCAGAATGTACTGCAGTGGACGCTTCTGCCTCCACCTGGCAGCAGGCACAACTAAGCTTAAAGAGGGGGGGCTTAGGGCTTCGGCGCCTATCTTGCCATTCCCCTGCAGCATACATCAGTCTTCAGGCCTCTCCTCATTGTCAGGTAAGTATCTGTCCTCTTCAGTCGACCTTTATAACAGTCTTGTGGACCCCCAGCATTTCCTTACCCTTGAGTTGGTACAAATTCCCATCTCTCACAGAAGGTCTTATCTTCCAAGCTTGAAGACCAATAGTTCAATAACCTTTTTCAAAGTGCAACCTTGACTTGACAGGGCTCGTCTTTTGTCCATCTCTTCCCCGCATGCCTCTGCTTGGCTGTCAGTCATTCCCTCCCCTCGACTTAACCTCCACTTGGATCCGGCAGAATTTCAAGTAGCACTGAAGTGGTGGTTGGGTATCCCGGTTGTCCAAGGCCAAAGTTGCCCTCACTGTCCTTCCTTTGCATTGGATGACTTTGGCTATCACGCCCTCAGTTGTAAGCATGGAGGGGATGTGGTATTGTGCCATAATAAGCTCCGGGACATTTTTTCAGACTTCTGCCAACGTGCCTGCCTGGGTCCACGTCTAGAGATGGGATGTGGGGCTGGGTTTACCAATACACAATCCCGCCAAGCAGATGTTCTTGTCCCTAACTGGGACCTTGGCAAACCTGCTGCCTTTGACTTGTCCGTCACGTCCACGCAACATTCAAGTGTCTTGCTAGAAGCGAGCGTGACGGCAGGTTCGGCAGCCCTTGCAGCTGAGAACAGAAAACACAACAGCAATGACAGGAAGTGTGAAGAACTGGGTTGGGTCTGCATCCCACTTGTGGTCGAGACCTATGGGTGTTGGGGTGCTGCAGCAGTGGCAGCTTTTTCTAAGCTTGCTGGTCGTATTTCCACCAGGCTAAATCAACCCAAATCCAGGACCATCTTTGGAATATACAGCTGCCTAGGCCTAGCCTTAGTGAGAGCCAACTGCAGAGCCATCCTGTCCAGGGTAACTTGACTGTAAGGCCTGAAGTGCCTCTCTTTTAGGTTCAATTCCGAGGTTTTATGCATTTAGTAACAATATTAGTAATGTGATGTTATATTCATTCGTTCATGTATTCTATGTATTTATCCTGTATGTTATTATTATTATTATTAGTCAAATATACATGACATACGCCAAATACGAGTAATAAATGTGTTACATAGTTACAATTAAATTCAGCCTAGTCTGGAGAGGATGGCTCTGGACACCGACCTCACCAAGATGATGTTGAGACGTCCATAAATGTCGGCAACCATTGCAGCTCTGGCTAATTGACAGGTGGGATGCCAACCTAGACAATACATCCTGAGCCTTCCTACCCCAATGACCAAATGTTTCAACAGCCATGGGGATACATGTCCAGCCCAGTTCCGTGCACTTGGTGCTGTTAGCATTAAGCTTTCTTAGCTCAGCACCGTTAGCTGCAGCTCCAGATTGATGGCTGGCTTCAGGTAGGATGGCAGGGCAGAGTGGTGAAGCCACAGTGATGTC
The DNA here is from genome assembly GCA_949361645.1 of Spongilla lacustris. Taxonomy (NCBI): domain Eukaryota; kingdom Metazoa; phylum Porifera; class Demospongiae; order Spongillida; family Spongillidae; genus Spongilla; species Spongilla lacustris. The sequence goes on along the minus strand of OX442417.1, from coordinate 4,112,933 downwards.
CAAAGCTGCATGTTTGCCTCTATCCCACCCAGCAATCAATACATCAGCTGGACGAGTGTGGTCATGACCTACACCACCTTTCTCCACTGCTATACTGAGATGGGCAGTGCGGCACAAACTAGCTATGGCTTCACGCAGGAGGTTGTGTCGCCACACTACATCTCCACCATGTTGGCAAGTGACACAATGATGACCCAAAGGGTCCAGACCAACACCTGGGCAGAAAGGGCACATTGCAGTCCCCGATGTGTCCAATCCCAGCCACCACCTGACTGCCACCTGGTACTCATTGGGTTCCAAGTGTAAACCAAGTTCAATAGAAGGAACCACTGATAACCAGGCAGCTGCATGGGGCGCTGATTCAGATAAGAGGCGAGCCTTGTTGGCAGGAGAAGCACTCTCTAGCAAACCATGGAAGAGATTCATGTCAATTTTGGAGGACAGAGCCTTTTGTGTTGGTGGAGAAGCTAATACTGATTCAAGAGTGAGTGTATCTGGTGGAGAAACTTTGGCATTGTACAATGTGACTGCCTGTTGAAGAGGAGTATTGTCCAAACATCCATGGCCAGAAGAAATCAAAGACGCAATAAAAGCGGCAGGAGCATGGAGTGAGAGAGAGCGCAGACCAAGTCCTCCATGCCTAAGTCCAAGTTGTGCCTGATGCCACGCTCCATCAGAAACGTCAACTGCAAGACAAGTTAAAAAACACTCTCTCACTGCCTTCAGTTGTCAAACTGTTCAAGAGCATCAGAGGCCAAATTGGGTGGGGTGGCACAAGCCAAATGAACCATCCGGCAATAACTTCCTGCTACCCGAAGAAGTGTGACAGCCACTTGCAAGTCAGTTCCTGCCATCACTTATAGGCACTGGAGTAGAGAGTAGAGGTTTGGCCTGTGCGCACAGCTCTGCAATTACCCTGGAACAGTGTATGTAATCCCCCACTGGGGCTCCCAGGATAACTAAGTTGGGCAGGGTGGAGCACGGTATTGCAGAAGGAAACAAAGTGTTGCCTCTACTGGCAAACAATTCACACTTCCCCAGGTTAATGTGGAGACCAAGAGCTGGGCCCAATTCCTGGATGAGAGAGAGGGCTCTCAATACTGCTAGTCGATTACCTGCTAGGACCCCATCATCCAGGTACCAAGAATGAAACAGGAGGTCAATGCACTCATCATCAGCATCAATACTGGCTGCCAGTTTCTGCAGAACAAGAGAGAACAACAAAGGTCCCAAAGGGTCTCCCTGCTGCACACCCAATTCAGAGAATAGTTGACCTTGAGGATGCCAGAGGAGAGGGTGGGTCCCGTAGCACCAAACAACCCAGGGTAGGATTTCTGGGAAAAAGGTAGCACATTCATCCAGGATAGCCTGTCTTGATACCATGTTGAAGGCATTCCGCATGTCCACTTTAAAAACCACAAAGTCATCATCATCCCAATGGTCATCGATACATTTCCTAAGTCCATGGGTGATATGTTCCGAGCCTGAGCGGCATGCTACCCCCACCTGCAGAGGTTGGAAGAGATCACGTGCTTTCTCCCTGATTGTTAGACATAAGCACTTTGCCGTCAGTCTTCTCAAAGTTTCACCCACTGCTATTGGCCTTATGTCTGACTTAGATGCCTCTGTGGTCTTATTTAAGGCAACCAGGTTCCCACCAGCTAAGAACTTGGATATGGAAGGAGGGGCCCTGCCACCTGCTAGTAAGTTAACCAAGCACCTAGGAGTGTGAAGCGGAATGGCAGCCACATCAAGCAAATGTTGCACCCGTAGTCCAGAAGGGCCTGCTGCGGTGCCTTTTGGAAATGATCTCAAAACTGATAAGATGTCAAAGTCAGCCTTGAGAAAGATTGGATCTGACAGAATATCTGGAGCCACAGGGGTGGGGCCACTGGGATGTTTGGCCTTTAATTGCTGCCAAGTTGACTCGTTGTTAGGTGCAATACCCCCTGATAGTAGAACTCAGCAGGCTTTCCCCATCATGCCTGATCTAGCCTTAGAGACTGCAAGGTCAATGAGACTATGGGAGGAAGAGGTTTTTATTCTCACCTTAGATTTTACTTCTCTGCTTTTTGCCATGCTCCAAAGTGACTCCAATTCATTATCCAACCACCTTCTGCACAAGGTTTCCACTGGATGGGGCTGGGTGTGACTACCATTCCACCTCACTGAAGGGAGGACACATTTTGGTAGCATAAAGAGCTTCAGCCAAGCTTGTTCAGTGTTGGTCTCAATAATTGCTCTCAGGGTTGAAGATAGTGCCTTGGCAAATGCAGGTTTTGCTTTGGTTGGAATAAAGTGAAGGGTTGGGAGGTATTATTATTATACTCCGAGTAATAATAATAATATATATAATTATAATTATAAAATAAATGCGTTACATCACAAGCTAGTATTTTAGACAATACAAATGGCGGCGGTAAAGTATACTGTTGATGTCGAAATTCATTTCCAGAGTTTGCAGGACTTAAAGTCATGCATGCACAGTTGTGAAAAGCTAGATTACGGACCCGCTCCTGGGAGGAAGCGTACAAGATCTACGTCAGCAGTATACCCACAGCTAGGCCGGGGCTACCATTATAGTATGTATATATATATATATATATGGAGTCGAAGAGACAATGAAGCGCGTCTACATGTATAGGTACCAAGTACGAGTTCAAGGAGGGACAATTTTCCCCCGGCACCGCCGGTACACCTGGCACGCAGAGGCGGAGGCGGATACGGGGGGGGGGGGGGGGGGGGGGGGAGTCCAGGGTGTCCCGACACCCCCCTTGGAATTAACTGTTGATGAATAAAATTAGGTCACATCGCGTACATATAAATACACAATGTAATTATAGTACCGTATGCTTTTAAGCGATTTCGTCACCCCATACACCATATGCAATCAACTGATACGGAAATGTACATCTATCATTGTATATAGGATCGACTAATTCCCCAAACAGAATTTCATTTATTTGCCTTGAATAAATTGGAATAACGGTAATAATATTCTTAATATTAGCTTTACAATAACGTGATATTTTAGAAAAGGGCGTTATTGAAGGACAATAGCCCATTGCGTAATCCAATCCATAGTGAATAATGCCATACATCACATATATAACGTACATGTATCCGTGCCGTTAAGTAAATTGGGTTGGGTACTCATATACATGTAGGCAACTATAAGTTACATGCACATGTAGTTAATATATAGTTAACAGCAAGTGTAGAAATCTAGCTAATAGGCTATATAAATTATAACGTTATAAATGTAGGGCAGGCCTGTTTGAAGCACTAAATAAATTATTTTAATACATTAACTGAAGTGCCTATTTTTAAACGATTTCGAGATCGCTAATATCCTGTGTGAAAAGCTCCGGCTTCTCCGCCCCAGACCCCGGTACATATATGATGTATGCATGAGGATGGTACATACATGCATATGTATATTATTATGGACATAATTACAATAATAATTATGAAATAATAATACCGTTAAAAGTATTGTCGTGGCTAACTAATCTTATCGGTACAAAAACTCCTTGCGTTTTTTAAAAATACATTAGATCTACTAGCCAAATTTTCTGGCCCAGCCCATGCAGACCCCGAGAAATATTTACAGCTCCATCTCCTGCCCCGCCCCCTCATCAACATTCATATTGGACACCCCCCTCTCCGAATTCCTCCGTCCGCCCCTGGCACGCATAACGCAGTTAACTCCAGCGGAGATCAAGTGGTCATGGACATGGGTCTAGCCCAGACGGAAACAATCGTGAATGGAAAGAGCAGGGATCTTCCCATCAACGGACAAATCGTTCCTTTTGTGCCACTATCGTCCCTTCGAGCGGGGGAGGTAAAACTATGAATGCATAATGAGTGGGCGTGGTACAAAAGTATTATTGTCTCAAGCTACAGTCAACTGGTCCAAATGTTCTCTTAAAAAAACCCCGTTAGCTTTGATTTTCATATCAGGCTCGTCATTAAGCCATATCAAAACAATCCCCATTTATCGGAAAACTAGTTTATTCACGGCTGTTTCAGGCGTTGGACAATAAGTCATTATAAGACCTACGCCCTGAAATATTGAAACGATTACATCATGAAACATGACCTCAACAAGGACTTTGTATCTTCGATCTATATAAGGACTGCACTTGTAGTCCCGCCATTTAAAACCATTTTAGCGTACACATACCATTTTTCTATCTTTCGTGTGAATTGCACTATAATCATATTCATACACATAATCATATTCATTAGCTTTTCACATGACCCGAGTGAACTGTAGTCTTATTTTTTGAACAAGCCTGAAGATGATTTTACTAAACATCAGCCAGGCTAAAAATGTTAAAAGTCTCATGTACCGGACGTCATCCCGGGGGTGCGGGGGTATACGTTTGTCTACCGCGGGGTACAGAAAATAAATTTATTCCCGTTCTACCAGTTTAGCATCCCTTTTACGTTTGACGGGTGCATACTCATTGCTTTGGAGCTTGGCCCGAAATAGCCAATTAAGCTCGAATTCAATTTCTCTGGTCCCATGTTAGCGCATCAAAGCGAAGCTATTCCATTTCGAATCTTCAATTCACAACCACGCGTAGGTACGATAACGTTGGTAACTCAACAAAACTCGACCTAGCTATAGCGTCGCTGATAAACATGTTAGGCCACTCGAATAAGATTCCTTGTTTCCCGTTTCAATAGGACATACAAGGCATGCGGGCGGGCGGTTCATTATTCCTTACTGATTCATTATTATAAATTGATACATACAGAGTCTATATATCTCTCATGTAAAAGAACTCTAGCTGCTCAAAGCTAAAAAGCCCCCACTTGAACAGTATTTTACAATGAAGGTTCCCCCATTATCTGTGTCATGCACCGCTCATATTTTATGGCATCTGTTGATCACAACTCCATGCATGAGTTGCACTTGCAACCTTTTACATGTAAGTACATGTACATTTTTGGTAATGACAACGTGACTTTCTCATTCTCGTGCACAACTGACCATGCTAAAGAACTCCATTATTTGCATGACTTCTCTAATGCATCATGTACATGTTAATCACTTGGAACAGGAATCTTCAATGAATCTGTCCAGTACATCCACCGCCCCCATCCCCCCCCCCCCACCCCCTTCACCTCCATAAAAATGGTTTATGTACATGTAATGTGGAACACTCGACACAGGAATATGCTTGGGCCTTTATCACTCCTTTATCACTATATTGTGACATTATGTACATGTATATATTATTTGCACTTCCAATACTGCCAATGCCTCACATGCAGAGTCAGTAATCCTTCCTAATTACTGAGACAGAGCACCCTGAAATCAGTCAAAGCTGTACATCTATATATATGATCTCTGATAACACAATGCAGGCATGTAATTGCTGGCGCATGCATTGCTGTGACAATCTACTCCCCCCTTTGTGGGCGGATCAAGGCCTGTCAGGCGTGAGAGTCCGGCCTGCCAGGCCAAGCGGACAGTCCGGCCTGGCAGGCCGACCTGTCAGGCCGGGCTGGCCTTCGGCAACCTTGGCTGTATATCACAGTCCAACGTCCATGATAGCAGGACATGCACATGCATGTAATTATAAATGGATGTACAAAAATAACTCCATTCTGTCCTTGAAGATGGGTGCAATGAGTTACGTAGGAGGAATATAGTATACATGCCGCATAAACTAATCATAGGAATTCGAAGTAGTGCAAATCTTCAAATCCTTGCAACACTACACAAACTTTTACCAGTGCATCCCACAGGTCATATGCTTAGGTATGCACATTTTTGGTGTGGGAGAAACTGCGCAGCAATGGACCCTTTGCATGAAAGATCGGAAGTACGATAAACGTCACGTCTGGAGTAAAAACCACAGCGGTTGCCTAGAGACATCGTGTCACGTTCGCGGACCTTTGCGTAATAAAATGGCAACGCTCGTAGTCATTCCTTCCCGCTCGGACAGTGATCCTTCGGCCGATCCAGTTCCTGGTCAAACTATGCTGCCAACAGTAAGCTTAACAAAGTCTGACATACCCGGAGCCTTTTTTAATGGAGGGCTTTAAAAAGGCTCCTGCTCGGTCAAACTTACTGTTGGCAGCATAGTTTGACCAGGAACTGGATCGGCCGAAGGATCACTGTCCGAGCGGGAAGGAATGACTACGAGCGTTGCCATTTTACATGGCCAGAAATTGAGGACATGAGTGAATGTGTAAGGTTGTGATAGAGATTTGAGAATTCTGATTTCACCAATAAATTTTTCACCTTTTTAAATGATTTATCATGTTTCAAGAAAAGAAATTATTAATTGAAATCAATTAGCTAAAATTAACTTTTCCAAATTGAATTCCAAACACGTTCAGTATTCGCTAAAAATCGGTCTGATTATAATATACAAGTATCATGAAAAGAACATTAAGCATCCATTAACTAAATTCAAGACAAATTGATTAATTATAACTGAGCATAATTAACTATTTCATAAACGTATGTCATTGCGTGATCTACGTCATCTTCTAAATATTGATGTGTCGTCTGCTCACGAGACTCTGCTCACAGGCGAATTGGGAGGGGGGGGCACCGGTGAGGGTGTGGCAAGGGGTGGGGCCGCCCCGGGGAGGGGGCACCCCTCCCGCCCAGCTAGGGGGTCTGGGGCGGAGCCCGAGAAGCCAACGCTTTTTTTTGCGTAGAAAACCCCCAAAAGTACGTAAAAGCTGCACTAAAAATGTAATTACAGATCGAGGCTGAGGAGCGACAGATCAAGAGCTCAGCCTCTATATGTTCAATGCGCCGATACAACGCCGTTGATAGCACATGTACCGAACTCACCGTTTATTTGTTTAAAAAATACTAGGCACCAGTCGGCTGAGTAGATGGTCACATATGACGCGTGGGCGTTATTTACTTTATTTACCTCCACGGAGCTTATGCTCGGTTTTTGGTACTTTTCGATACGTTACACATGCTCTCGTTAGAGATGCTATCTCTGGGAAAATTGAATAACATACGCTAAACGGCCGGCTAATGTAATATACGTACTTCTATTGTAAGAGCCGAATTACAATTATGTCCCGCGATAAATCGTTTCATACATGGCCCTGACCACGTACGTAGATGTACGTGTAGGCCATTTCTGCTATGTTCGCGTACACATACATGTTGGGGGGGGGGGGGGGGGGGGGGCACGGGCCCGTTGACGTTGTGCCCCCTTCTTGGATCCGCTACTGAATAGTATAAGACTACGATATAGTGTGCCAAACCTATGTATCTGCAACGAGAAAAACGAGTCTTCACGATACTTGCCAGACTAGTGCATGTATAATAACAACAGGTCCTGACATGTTTTTGTTGTTGCCAAAACACTATCAAAACTATATCCTATACATACCATGCGCAAATTTAGTTGAGCGTTTTTACAACCCAGATACCAAGTCATTTCGTGCATTTCTCACGCGACACAATAGTGGAACTAATCACAATAACCGATTGAGTATTTTAACACGAGGGGTCACTACATCAGGCGAGAATGATAATGGAGTGCATGGTGTTTTGCCGTTTCTTTCGAGTAAGTTTTAAGCCAAAGCGTTCGAAGTTAAAGCAAGCTAGATCCCACAATATACATTTTACCATATACAGCTACTAATGTGTAGTATATCATGCGTTGAAAATAGGAAGTCCATAGCAGTTGTGTGAAACACATGTGTGATTAAAGGAGATGTACATCTATAATTTATAAAATATACAAAACAAGCGTCACACATACGAACAGCTACATGTAAAAAAAAAACCTGAAATAACTCTTGTGCATGGTTGTTATACATTAGATGCACAAAAGTACAGTGGTAAAGCCATGATTATCTGTTGGAATGCACCATTTTATCACATTCATAGGCCAGTGGATGTTTGAAGGCAAACATTATGAACTCCTGCAGGCAACATCATGCAGAGCTCATTCAAAACATCTATACTGATTATAGTACAGGAGTAACAAGAGAGACAATATATAGGTCATAATTGCAGACAACCTATAGACCTTATTCACAGCATGGTCTAGCCAGACAATCAAAGTTCGTTTCCGTACTCCGAGCGTTGGCCCATTCCTCAAATAAACGGTAAGGTATTAGCAGCGAAGAAACACCATCCGATCCATCAGACCCTCAATTGAACTGTTACCACTATAGTGTCTCCAGCGGAGGCAGCATAGCTTCTCTTGCTGCAGTCCTAGTTCCGCACTGTGATCTAATGACTCTCAATTCGCACTCTCACACTCTCAAGAACAGAATGAACCAAAAATATGGCAAATGCAGATTGCGATGATACAGATATATATACATGTATAGTGTTATTTATTTAAAATCGCTTGAAAATCTATGTCTGCATGCATGCATGGTCCGTTCAAGTGGTTACTACACTAATTTTTAAGAAGGCATCAGTCATTAATGAAACTGACAAACACACCCAAGACACATTATCCTGTACTGAGGGACATGTGGATAACGTACAGCCTCTGCTGCTTGCATAGATACCATTGTAGAGTGCATGCATATATATATATAGGTCATATGGTTGGGGGAGGGTAATTGAGAACTGACATCTATATATGTAACTATATCACCTGACTTCAGCAATAGACAGTTACTGTTTTCCTATACTGTGGGACATGATATGTGGAGAACAGCCTCTGGTGTTTGGATACCATGGCATGCAGAGTGCATGCATGGGTCATATACGGGGTCTTCTTTCATCGAATGTTTGCACCCGCTCCCAAGGAACCATTAAAGCACACCCAAGATATGCTGTTTGCACGCGTTGGGACCACTTATAGACATAGATAAGTTTTCAGCCAGGGCGCGGCTGGAATGACGGCTGGCTATCGGGTATATGCGTAGCGGCGTAGGCTAATACGGACGTGGGGGGGTGGGGGGAGGGGGGGCCTACGGCAGAATCGCTGCTCTACTGAGTTTCAGACTAACAGAAACACTTAGGTTTTACTCATTTTCAGTAGGCAGAGGACTAGTAACTACACGTACATATTGCTAGCTTGGAAGCATAGGCCTACCAGAGCGGAAAGAGATCCCGGCACCAACATTGAAGCTCATTGCAATGGCAGCAATGATTATGACTGAATGAGCGCACATACCCTATACCAAGCATGACTGGCCATGCCACGTATGTGAGATCCTTTTGTGGAATAGGGCCAAGTACCTGTACATCGTAACTAATACGTGGTTATTAAGTATCTTCGTTATACGACTAAATTGTACTGATGAAGTAGTAGCGGTTATACACTTGAATTTGGAATTATGTGTGCACATGGGAAGTAGAAAAACGTTGGTAAAGTACATAGCCTGATAGTTCTAGCTTTGTTGGCCACCCTACAAACAAGAGTAGATGGTCCACGCGACAAACCTACAATGAAAAAGAGAGATGAATGTCAAGTCAGCCATTGAGAAGTACACAATAAGGCAAACCCTCGTGTGGAATTCACTGCGCGCACATTTTGACGGAACAAAATATATACAAAGTATGCGATTGTATCTACTCTATCACTTAAACGTCTACAAACGTAGCTAGAAGACTTCGTCACAAAAGTGTGAGTGATTGTTGGAAATTCTCCATAGACATTCTGTACAATTTTTTAATTACGCGTATTACGGAATTCAAATCATTCATGTCCGCAATTTCTGGCCATGATTACGCAAAGGTCCGCGAACGTGATACGATGTCTCTAGGCAACCGCTGTGGTTTTTACTCCAGAGTCCAGACGTGACGTTTATCGTACTTCCGATCTTTCATGCAAAGGGTCCATTGACAGTTTGTGGAGCAAATCATGTACATGTACACCGAGTATTTGCATGAGTGACATGCAAACATTATTTGATACATGTAATGTAAATGCACAAGATGTACCATGTACATAATTATATCATTATTATACACATCTGGTGGCACCCAAAGATGGACTAGAAAGCGATGGATTCTAGACCTTAGCCGCACACGCACGATCAAGTACCAGGCACCTCTCTGCAGTGTGGAATGCTACATGTATTAGAATCAAATTACCGTGACGTCACGCGACCTCTCGATTCTGATTGGAGCGCCAACATTCCGGCGCACTATATAGATTTTGCGGGGAGGGGGGTATACCCCCCCATAAACTGACCTTCAAGGCTAAATCCGCCTCTGTACAACCCACGCGGTGAATAAGCTAGGGCTATATAGACCTACCGTATCAGGACCGTTTTTACAAGTAAGTGAGGTTGGGAACTTGCATTGCTGGAGGGCAGACTTGATTTCAGCAGTACTCGTATAATTTTTTACAAGTTTGTTTCTTATTTTGCCTATATGTAGAATTGTAAAACGGTAACGAAGTGTTGCCTTTACTCTCCAGTTCGCATATAATCTATTAACACATATGCACCCATAATGCACGTACATATAACGTGAGCTTAGCTAAACTGACAATGTGGAGCGACAAGTCCGTACCTAACACTACACCAAATTTATATGTTTCAGTTAGATTGGAAACGTAAGGAAATACGGTGTTGATTGTCTTGGGAAATTTCCTTTGTATTTCCTTATCACGGAAAGATACCAAAACATGCAGTAAATTAAGTTGACTGGTTACTTCAATTCACTACTGCAATTCACTGTCACACATGACATATTACAAGTGAAGCGTTTCGTGTTCGCGCCAACCAAATCTATCATAACAAATTTACAACTGGCCTTGTTTCTTATATATATTCGATTTGTATGCGAAAAGACAGTCATAAATACATGTAATGGAGTCGCGCAACGTTACTCCTCAAATTGCTACAATGCATGTAGCCAGAAAGCTGGATTACATGTTACACTTAATTTACAATTCATAGACATCGCTATCACGTGCACGTAAGTAATAGTACCGCCTAAGGATGCGAACTGGATTTGAACTACTGATCAGTAGTTGCTGAGTCTGCGACCTTCGCGACCAAACACGAAGGTAGGGCCACGCGGCCCACGCCCAACATGATTTAAACAGCAGGACACGCCACAAGGATTAGCCGATACAACTAGAGGTATGATAATAAATGGTAGAGCTACTAGAGGTTACGCTACTAATACTGTGTGGTCCTGTGGATCGATTGGTTTGGGTAGAGGTTGCACAAACTGAAAAGTTAAGTTACATTCATTCTATGTACTTATGTGTTATTATATGTACATGTGTAACTGCTAGTGCATCATGCGATGCATGTATACATACATGTACATGTACATATGGGGTAGCTGCTGCTGTGTGGGTGTTTGGGGTGAGGTTAGGTGTGTGTGGGGAAGAGAGGTTACTGTGTGGGAAAGAGTTTTCTCTGAGGGTGTGTGGGGATGAGATTACTGTGCAGGGGCGTATCCAGGATTTCAGAGGGGGAGGGGTTCCAACTTTGTACATTAATCGATATATGAGCTGGGAGGCAGGGGGGGGGGGGGGGGGGATTTCAGTCTATACGAAAACTAGGGAGGGGGGGGGGTTGCAAGGGTGGCGGCATTTCATATGCCATGGGAGGGGCGGCAGCAGCCGCCCCTGCCCCCAAAGCCGGGGCTGACCGGCAAGGGGGTAAGGGTTGTGTCTCACCAAATACGTGCACTTAGATATTAAAATTAATTTTGGAAGGGGGGGAAGTTTCCGGGCAACGCTGAAACTTCTATGAATACATGCCTGCTGTGTTGTGTGGGGGGATGAGGATACTGTGTGTGGGGGGGAAAGAGTTTACTGTGTGTGGGGGGAAAGAGGTTACTGTGTGTGGGGGGGGCAAAGAGTTTACTGTGTGTGAGGGGAAAGAGTTTACTGTGTGTGGGGGGTAAAGAGGTTACTGTGTGTGGGGGGAAAGAGGTTACTGTGTGTGGGGGGAAAGAGGTTACTGTGTGTGGGGGGAAAGAGGTTACTGTGTGTGGGGGGTAAAGAGTTTACTGTGTGTGGGGGGAAAGAGGTTACTGTGTGTGGGGGGAAAGAGGTTACTGTGTGTGGGGGGAAAGAGGTTACTGTGTATGGGGGGAAAGAGGTTACTGTGTGTGGGGGGGAAAGAGGTTACTGTGTGTGGGGGGTAAAGAGTTTACTGTGTGTGGGGGGAAAGAGGTTACTGTGTGTGGGGGGAAAGAGGTTACTGTGTGTGGGGGGAAAGAGGTTACTGTGTGTGGGGGGAAAAAGGTTACTGTGTGTGGGGGGAAAGAGGTTACTGTGTGTGGGGGGAAAGAGGTTACTGTGTGGGGGGGGGGAAGAGGTTACTGTGTGTGGGGGGAAAGAGGTTACTGTGTGTGGGGGGAAAGAGGTTACTGTGTGTGGGGGGAAAGAGGTTACTGTGTGTGTGGGGGAAAGAGGTTACTGTGTGTGGGGGAAAGAGGTTACTGTGTGTGGGGGGAAAATTTACTGTGTGTGGGGAAAGAGGTTACTGTGTGTGGGGGGGAATGAGGTTACTGTGTGTGGGGGGAAAGAGGTTACTGTGTGTGGGGGGAAAGAGGTTACTGTGTGTGGGGGGAAAGAGTTTACTGTGTGTGGGGTAAGAGGTTACTGTAGGTGGGGTGAGTACGGTGTGGGTGTGTCCTATGATCTGCGGCAACCCTATAGAAAGGAACCACATATGGATGGCCATGCACCCCCAATAGGGTGGCCTCATTAGATGATGACTGCACATCGAAGATGGCATAATACACACATGTGTACTTCAGATCAGGCGGTGGGGCTCTGTATATGAGTGTGTTCTTACTGATAAATACATGTACATTAACGTTTAAAACTCCATTCTACATGTAGTTGCCATGAAGATGCCACCTCTCCAAAAAATTTGGATGGGATATCCTCTCCATGGCTGGCTGGGCATATTCAAAGGTAGCACATGTGAGTTCTGGCTACGACAAGGGGGCATGGGCATGGTGGAGTGGAAAAGGTTATGGGTGAGCACAACTAACCCAGACAGGGTGTATGAAGCTTGATCTGCGGCATAGCCCCTTTTCAGGTCAGAACTTTTGGTATCTATTGTGATCCTCTTTGTGGAACGTGTGAGGGGGGAGGTAGGGATATATGGATTGAACCCAGAAACTGACTCACACATGTATGGACACTAATTTATTTGGAGGAGGTGTTTTTATGTTATTTCAGTCGTAGGGCATATCAGAATGTTTTATGCAGACCGTGGGGATACTGAGCAGCTTGGAGAATGGCTTTTGAAGAGATGAAGGGACCTCTAGTGTAGTGGCAGACTTGACAACGAATTAGAATTATATGTACACTATTTATTGTCCATTGGTGTATTTCTGTTTCAAACTGAATCCTATGTCAATTACACACACACACACACACACACACACACACACACCTAATCATATTCATGCTTTTGGTAACCTTGAGGTCAGACCTTACTGACAATGCAAGCAGCTGTCTAGTTATATAAACAAGCCATAAATGGAAAATATCTGAATGCATATAAGCACATTCATCAGTAATGGTTTCTATTCTGTCTGATCTGGAATGAGACTTTAACTCCTAACCTTTGACTTTTTTATGACACAGTTGCAAAATGGTAGCTCGGAGAATAAAATGCATAGAAGCAAATGTGTATCATCTTACCACTTTATAATATTATGAGCAAAAACTGTGTGTGCCCCTACACCCCCCCTCCCCCACCCCTCTTTCTACTCTGACCCTCAATCTTTATAGCTGACCATGTATTTGTGTATACACAGAACTAGTGTTCGTCACGAAAGTAAAACATAGTATTTTAGAACATTAATAATTATAAAGTCCTATTCATCTACTAAAATGATACTATTAGCCACAATACAAATACAGTCTGATGTATAAATCTTGAACAGATACAACATAATAATATTATTAGCAATATTACAAATACAGTCAAGTTACAGCAGGACTGATGTATAAATCTTGAAAAGATCCATCACATACATGTAAACGTACACAAAATGCTAACTATACATATATATACCCTGCATCACTTTAATCGAACTTGTATGTTATACATGTACAGTAAGCGCAATGTACACAGAAATATATTTATAGACATCACCCACCATTGCCAATGAAATAACAAATATATTGCACAGACTAGTATAGCTGAGCTAGTACGTCCAAAAGCTGCACGTAAATCAGTACCCAAGATATATATAGCTAGTAACGTTACATGCTGTTGGAACACATTCATATATGTGTACATCAGTACATGTAAGGGTGCATGAAGTATAAAAACCGAACATAGCATTTAACAACCGTAAGAACTTAGTATAATCAATGCATATGTTAGCCTGGGTAAAATTCCTTGAGTAAAAGTCAATCACTTTCTCTTGCATATTAGCTGCATTGCACTGCTTTAATCATTTAAAATAATGGTGGGCGTGGCACAATACCATAGGTACGTACGTGAGAGTGGATATCACATAGCCCCAGCTGCCGCTCACCCCCCCCCCCCCCCCCCCCCCCACACACATGTCTGAGTATATGTGGCAGTGAGTTCAGATAACATAATGTCAATCATGTTCGTCTTGTTAGTCTTACATGTACATGTAACGAGGAACGTAGCATAGGTGACGTCATTGATTGTTGCGGGAATTTTTTAAATCGTATTGTGGATCGCGTCACGTGGCCCTGGGCGGTTTGGAATTGGGCGCGCAATTTGGCAAGAAGGTAAGTGAAAGTGTATCTTCACATCCTCTACGTAGGCAAGGCCGCAAGGGGGTTGCCATCTTGAAATTTTTTACATAATTGGCAAGGCCAAAAGGGCCGGCTAGCCTACCGATTGGGGAACGCAACACAAGGTAAGTGATCAATATCGTATAGGCATGTGATGACCATGCGTGTTTCTCCACGTTTTGCCTCGAAACTAACGTTAAGAAACCAAAGAAAATATACGGAACGCGAATGAATGCTACGGTGGAATACTCAGCAGCGATGCGTGTCGTGGCATAGCTATGGTCGTGGTAAGTGGTTACTGGTACATGGGTGTCTGTGCGCGTGTGCTTATATCACGTGTAAGGCAGGTTAAAGACAAATCTGTTTGTGTCAGATCTGAAGAAGAAAGGTACGTGCATGTGTTTTACATGACCGCTAGCGTTTTACCAAAATGACCGCTAGGTTTGTTCTGATCTGGAAGACTCGCCATTGCAGAAACTGCATCCTGAGGTAAAAAAAATCGTATCATCTTAATTTTAATGTCATTTTGTTTCCCTCAGAATATTGAACTGAAGTATTTTGCTCTTCTAGCGGACTGCTTCCTATATTGAACGTTGTAGTTACATGTATGAAGTGCTATTGCTGATTTTTTAATCACAATTATACAAAAAGATCAACAAATTTTTTAAATAGTATGTAGGCTTTGGGACCAAGGTTTAACCCTTCCTTACGGTTTATGAAAACACTATATTTCCATACGGATATATCATATTTCCTTCGCAGAAAACGTACGTAATTCCGGCTGTTCAGTGAAAGGAAATATCGTAAATCCGATAATTTCTAATTCCAGGAAATGTATCTAATTAAGGTATTTACTTGTGGTTTACATGCACGTATACATAACTGAAATGTGGTCATTTCGTCCCGTGTAAATTCCGCTATATATTTTTTGTTCTCCTCCTCGCTCGTCCTTCTTTTCATACGCATAACATATGTACAATCAGGGATTATGTTGTTAGCTGATGATTAAATGCCGATGATTAAATGCAGTGAAATAACTCAAGCAGTAGGGTCAACTATCGATAAGTTTTGTCCTTACCACTTACCGGTTATCCGATACCGTTAAGCAATCGGTAAGACGCTTTTCTTATTCATTACCTTTCAGTAAGAAGTACAACTTTTAACCGATATTATCGGTAATACTAGGCATTCATATTGATTTTTTGTACTAGCTTTCCAAACAATTATTCACGACAACATGTGGTCAAAATTAACCGAATTAGTGTTAATTACTAGAGGGTGAGTACATGTTTGAATAGAAGTTGTTTCTAGCACTGTGACGTCAGAGCAACGAACTGTGCGATATATAAATCAATTTACGGTTCGCTGGTACTGTTGTACAACTACAGAAACTTGACGTTTTTAACTTAGGTGAAGGCTGGGCAAAGTGGACACGTTGGGCAAAGAGAAAAACTCAAATTACTTTAAGACGCTTCATCATAAAATTATCCAATTTTGGCCCGCTATAAAATAGGTACTGACGGACAGAAATGCAGTACAATTAATTAAATTAGTTAATAAATGTGTAAGTTATTAATTACTTTGTTTTTTTCAATTGTTCCTTACGATATTCGTCCGCGATAACCTTTTGTTTTATTCAATCATAACAAATGAGAGAAATGGTTGCATACGCATAATGATGTTGCCTACCATCGCCTGTGATAAGCATATCATGACTTAAGTACAACTACTTATGAATCGACAAGTATGTTCGTATAAACTCAAGTGCCACCCTACGGGCAAAGTGGATAGGGCAAAGTGGATAACTTGTTAATAAAACTTTCAATGCTGCAGTGAGACGGCCAACATCCTATTAAGCTAGCCCTCTTTGTCTGTAATGATTTTTGTGCATGCTCTACGTATATATATATATATTGCCATAGGCGAACAGCTCAAATGATGTGTAACTACGCGATATTCGCTCGCAGCCATAAATAGTGAGCAAAAGCCGAGTATTACTGTCATGACTCGTGAATCAAAAATTCAAAAGACAATACAACACGGCACGTAAATGAATGGCGCATAACATGGAATAACATTTAAGATGCCTAGATACGTCGAAGTGCCATATTAGTCGCTTTTCGCTTTGCCCGGTCAAATCTAAAAGAGGCAAAACTGATCGTGTTGTGAAAATCAATTATAATAAATACGATGTGTTTACAAAAATTATTAACCATGTTGAATAATAAAGAATAATGATTTGTCTACACACACAAAAAAATTTGTTCACAAATTATTTATAGTTCGAACACTATAATGGCCTAACCTTAGCTGGTCCGCGTTGCCCTGCCTTCCCCTACATAATAAATAAGAAACACCACAGGCTAATTAAAAACGCTTCGTCATCACAAAAAACATAGGGTCCATATGATCAAGTTGCCATTGCAGCTTCCTTGCAAAATATCAGGTTATTCCGAAGGAGATTATTGGCCATCGAAGGCCAACCAAAGTACGAAATTAAATGGGTTGGTTGAACCATGGATGCCAAATGATACTAATATGCAAACAGATACCCTTTGGACACACCTATTTACCTTAGCAATAATCATTACCGTTCAGTAAGAAAGCTTATCGGTAAGTTTTTTTATCGATAGGCGTAGAGTAATTTCAGTAAATGGGACAGTGTCCAGCAAAATCGTACTTGTGGGATTATGATTTTATCACTATAAAAATTGCACGTTACACTAACCCACACATCTTTGCAATGGTACAACCTTTTCCTTTCATATTTCGTACACATGTTCATACATCATTTCTCTATGTTCGTTTCCATTTTGGAGCTCTGATTATTATCTATGCTGCCAGTGCAAAGATGGCTAATCCAACATGTTAGAATTTCTCATCTCGCCATGTACGAATGTTGAAAACGTGTCAAATTCGGAGCGCACATAGAAGAGTCCTGTAGCTATTGATTCTATCATCTGTTACAGAGATACAGTTGAGCAAACTACGTGCATGTTTCCCCGCTTGATTCGCGCCAAAGATATAATCACCGCCTCCCCATTCATTTGCCAAAATCATTGGCGCGAATCAAGCGGGAAAACGTGCACGTAGTTTGTTCAACTGTATCTCTGCAATGGATAATACAGAATTTAACGAACAGAACAAATCAATAGCTACAGGACTCCTCTATGTACAACCCAAATTTGATGCGTTTTCCACACTCGTACATGGAGAAATGTTGAATTCTAACCCGTTGGGTTAGCGGTCTTTGTACTGGCGGCATGGAAAATAATTAGAGCACCAAAATCGATTATCACATAGAGAAATGATGTGAGAACAAGTGTAAGAACTTTTAAAGGAAAAGTATGTACCGTTGCAAAGATGTGGTGTTTAGCGTAACATGCAATTTTTCTAGTGATAAAATTATAAACTCACAAGCCCGATTTTGCTGGACACTGTCCCAAATATGTGTTTACTTACAGATAAGCTCAAAACTTTACCGATAGTTGACCCTATCAAGCAGGTCATACTGGTTGATTATTTAGACTACGTACCTGGCAGTATAGGATGTGCAACCGATTTTTAGGTTTTGCAGGTTAATCGATTATTCTATGTCCTCCGCTTTTCCCTCCTGTACAAATGCTTACTAATGTAACGGGTTAAGGTAAATAGAAACATTGTTGATTTAATCAACACTTAGTCTGGGGACCTGGCTGAAGGTACAATCAACGCTGCCCTCCCTCAAAATACGCGGACGCCGGTGCATGCGCAATGGGCATGAAATAGTATTGTAGCGCATGCGCTATGTAGTGTAGCGCATGCGCTATGACCTTTGTACTTGTATCTATATAAGCGCGTATGTTGTTGTATTGGATGAACCTTTTGCCACACCTGTAACCGACGCTACAGTATAGTACATATGTATTTGTGTTACTCAAACGGGTTACGCGCTACGTACACTTTTGCATAGGTGACAGGTGTCCAAATACTTAGGTACACTGACTCTTTTCCAGACGTTCGGCCACGACGCTCTAATTGTCGTACATGTCTAGATTGGCAGCTTTATCATATCGCACATATAGACCTTATGCACAAAACCTTGAACTCATTAATCATGTGACGAGAGCCTTACGTTCGCATTCATTGTCCTACCTAAATGTATTGGTGGAATGGCGACCGTAACAAACAACGATTTTCACGCGCAACATCTCGAGTTTGTACCAGGATCCGAGTTTTATGATCAACTATAGACATAGGAGAAAGCAAAGATATCGCCAAAAGCTCCAACTTCTTGGTATCTGTTGCGATCCGTACGCTACGAAGTCAGAAGAATGGGAATGCAACCCCTATTTGTGGCCCAATGTTGAGTTTCCTGACATATGTGCGTACCTGATCGACTCTCCGAGCCCCCACACTAAAGAATCCTTGAAGGCCTACAAGAGCACTGATACCTGGCGCCGGGCTTACTTTATTGCTGGTTATGTCACAGATGTAGGGATATTTAAGATAAACTCAGATTCTTGCCTTGTTCGTGCTAAGGCAGGCGAATTTTTCGTTGTTGCATACATATATATATATTGATGATCTTACTGCATTGTTTTAGGTTAAGCAACGAAGTGCCCCTCCTTTGTGCCCATGGGTTGGTGTGAGGTACAGTGGTACAATCATATGTGCACATTGCAACCGCAATCAAGGATGCAGACACACTGAATTACCAAAAAAATGTTTTAAATTAAACCCATTGGCATCGTTGCATGCATGCACACAAATATTCTCTAGAAGGCCAATGAATCAGAAAACATTAGTTGTTCTGACATTCGATACATCCACTTTTGAAAAAACCCTTGACACAGTTGAGTGTGAAACTGAGAACCTATATGTTAGATCCTGTTCTTTGAGATTTATTCATTAACACCAATAATATTTCCTGGAAATGACTCAATTTACCCTTCAAAGGCAGTCCATTTGTTACAAACTGAATAATAAGAATCAAGGTACCATATTTAGGAACCCCAGTGTAAAACTGCACTTTTACTTCATTGCATTTGCTGTTGATTTCAGAAGCTTGCCATTTTCTTGCATGAGTTGTGTACAGCCATGGCATTCATAAGCATGCTCTGTCTGGACTTGAGCCTGGACCTTCTCTGTAAATTTAAAATCTACTTGAACCGCACAGTCATTAACCTCTCTCTCTCTCTCTCTCTCTCTTGCTCTTTTTGAACTGAGGTGTCAAATGTAGGAGATTCTACTTGAACCGCAACATCATTTAGTAAAATGTTCACTTGCACTGCAACATCCTTTACCAATGGTTCCAGGTGATCTGCAATGCTTTCTACCAAAGACTCTGCTTGATATTGATTTGCAATGACATCTTCTTGGGAAACTGTTATGGTATACAATCTACAAGCACATTTTGAAAGCTATACTGACACACAACTCACCTGGAGGTGTCTCCACTGTCCTAGCCACTGTTTCTAGGCGTTTTCGTTTTGTTGCTGTGGTTTGAAAATATCTATCCAATTTCCTCTTCAGCTTTTTCCTACTTCCAACATCCACATGGGCGAATATGCTCGGAACGAAGTCCCGGCCGGATGCAAAGGATCGTGACTTATTCGTCCTAGTAACATATTGAAACATAAAATCCGCATAAAATCTCGTAGTCAACAGTACAAATATTACACACAACCAGCTAGAAACCTCATGGAGGACGTATAGACCTTATGCACAAAATCATGAATTTCATTAAGGTCACGTACAGTGATTATATGAATTGCATTCACATCACGTGGCGTTCCATTGGCGAATGTACATGTATTGGAGGAATCAGCAAAGATAATGGTGATGAGTTGCTGCGCTCGGATCCGGGTTGTACGAATCGAAAGATTCCTGGTTCTTCGACGAAGTTCTATCGGTTCCCGTCCGATCGTAGTCATAGGAATCCAGGTTATTGAGTTGGCAAATTGCTCTCAGCGTCTTCGACAGAGCTCGGGCGAAGGCTGGTCTTGCTTCTTGGGGGATGTGATGGACTGTGGCACATCGGAGACTACAAACGTCCTGAAACGATGGGAGAAGGGCATTGGAGTCATCACTGTCCCCTTGACTAGAACCCGCTGTGGTGGAGGCAACCTGGGCTTGAAGTGGACCTACACCAGTAGTTGACCCACTGCATTTTGTGTTTCATTTGGGTGTGGCTTGCCCAGAAGGGGCTGAAAAGCTGGTGCATGGTTTTCGTCGCTGCATTTCAGAACACTGGGGGGATAGGGATTTTGTTGCTTGTAAAGTGGATCTAAAGAATGCCTTTAATGAAGCATCACGGCAGGGGATGTGATATTTTGTGCCAAATTTCTGGCTCAAAAGCGGGCCAAGGCAGTGAGGTTGCTATCCCAGGTGGCGGAGGTGGGTTCAATAGACCCTCAAATTGCACTACTCCTCTTACGGCAGTGTGCATCATTTTGTAAATTGGTCCATGTAGCACGCTCCACTCCTCCTTCTCTGGTGTCAGAAGGACTAGCATTATTTGATGGGGAGGTTCGACGTCACTTCTCAGATTGTGTAGGAATTGATGCTTCGGATGCAGATTGGCAGCAAGTGCAGTTGAGCCTTAGTAGGGGTGGTCTAGGCCTCCGTAGGTTGGAGCTGCATTGTTCAGCGGCTTACTTGTCATCTGTGATCAAAACCAGTAATTCAGATCCCCTGGATGAGTTTTCTAGGCAAGCAGTCAGCATTTACAATAGTTTGGTTCCTCAGGCAAGTTCTTTATCAGATAATTCGTTTTTAGAGTCAGGGTCGAGCCAAAAAAAGTTATCTGCTGGAATTGAAAACCATCAGTTTGATCAGTTGTGTGCGACCTCAACTCCAACCAACCGTGCCCACTTGTTGTCAGCGTCATCTCGCCATGCTTCCTCTTGGCTTGCAGTGATTCCATCCAGGGGACTCAATCTCTGCATAGAGCCGGAAGAGTTCCAGATGGCACTGAAATGGTGGCTTGGGATGGACACTTCACCACAGCAACGTTGTCCCCACTGCCACGACCATCAGCTAGACCCTCTTGGGCATCATGCAGTAACCTGCAAAGGGGGGAGGGGATGCAGTGATACGGCATAATGGCCTGAGGGATGTATTTGCGCAATTCTGCCATAGGGCTCGTCTGGGTGGTCAATTGGAGATAGGGTATGGATCGGGAGGGGATTTTTCTAATAGCCGGCCAGCAGACTTTCTGGTCCCCAACTGGACATTGGGCAAGCCAGCTGCGTTTGACCTAACTGTAGTCTCACCGCTTAACTCCAATACATTGATTGAAGCGGGAGCTACAAGCGGGTCAGCAGCAGGTAAGGCCGAAGTACGCAAGCACAATGCCAACGACCCTAAGTGCAGGGAGCTGGGGTGGGTCTGCATTCCCTTAGCGGTCGAGTCTTATGGGTGCTGGGGGGAAGAAGCACATAGTTCATTTTCTCGCCTTGCAGCCCGCCTGGCTTTGCAGTTACAGTGCAGCAAGTCCAAAGCCACAATGACCATATACCAGAGACTTAACCTGACTTTAGTTCGTTGTAATGCAAGAGCCATGCTATCCCGTGCAAGGCTGTTGCAGTCAGTAGACGGGGGTTAATTGAGACATGTGGGTTAGGGTGGGTGTTCTTTGGATGTTGTGGGTCTTTTTGGTGTGCTGTACACTACTTAGGGGTTTTGTTTCGTTGTACGTGTAATCTTTGTAATAATAATAATAAAAAATGGCGTAGAATGCCTTGCTGTAGCTGCAACGGCAAGAGAGCGCTCTGTAAGGGTTGCACCTGTGCTAAAGGCAAGAAAGTCTGCATCGACTGCTACCCAGGAAGGAAAGGTAAGTGTGCTAACGCTTCGATTACGCCCACAGCATCACAGACATCGTCGCAGCCGCTGCTCCCTATCCCATCGCCTTCATGCTCATCGGCTCAGGCGTCACAACCCTCGCTACAAGTAATTCCTCTCCTATCAACGAGGCCTTCCCCGACCGTAGATGATCTGCCTCCTCCAGGCTCTCCATTATTAGATTCACAGCAGCTGTCCGCAAATCCACCGCTGTCATCTGCACATTCACAACAGCTCTCCGCATTGCAGCCGCCGCCTTCATCTTCTTCCTCTTCCTCTCCATTGCAATATCTACCGTTTCCAGGCCCATATCAACCACCCTCGACATCAAGGCAAGCGTTTTCTGAACTTCCATGTCAAGTTGCTTCCCCTGAGCCCTCAGTCCCGTCCCTGCCCCTTCGGACAAATGCTCCATCACCACGGTCGGCGCGTCTTCCAGGGCCGCCTCTACTCACCGCCCACAGGAAACAGTGTATAGTTGCAGGATGCCAGGAGCACATTGCACCCACCATGTGGCGAAGTCACATGAATCTCCACTCTCAAGGGGTTTTCCCTGGTGAAGTACCTACCTGGTGGCTAGAGGAACAAGACCTCTCTGTCTGCACCCATTGTCTCCAGCTTGTAGCAGTGTCCCGCTTTGCATCTCATCTGGAGAAGTGCCCCACGAATGTCTCAGGTGGTCGTGGTTTCTTTCACAGTTCCCTTGCTGACTCCAGTCCTTCTGAAAACCAGTGTATTTCCTCAGTTCCAAGTTTGCACGTTGATGCAACCAGCTCACCCACTACTAGCTCGGTAACAGACCAACTCCCATCACTTCTTGAAGTATGTGAGCTCCGGTGCCCTACTTTGCGTTTTATTCCCGCCAAAGCAAAGTCAAGTTTTGCGCGTGTCCTTTCCAACTGTCTGAGAGTTGTAGCCTCAGAAAACACCATTGAGTCGTGGACAAAATTGCTCATGCTTCCGAAGTGTGTCTTACCTTCCACCAAACGCGAGGGGCGCCATACTAAGCCTGTACCCATAGAGTCATTATGTGATCTCTGGTCTCAAGGTCTTTTCAGCCATCTGTGGAATATGGCAAAGGCTCGTTCTGCCTCCACCAAGAGATTGCAACAATCCAAGGTTACTTCTGGTGCTAGGAATGTGTCATCTGCCGTACAACTTGCTCAAGAGGGTTTGTATGGTAAGGCATGCCAGGCTCTTGTTTCTTCTGGAGTCGCTCCCAATAATGACGTTACTTGGCAGTTGTTAGTCAGCAAACACCCGAGCAGTGCTTGTCCCACAGTTCCTATTGTGCCTGAAATTGATCTCCCCATCCCCCGGGATCTTAACATCCTAGCCATACTTAGGTCTTTTCCTAAGCTCACAGCAGCAGGGCCATCAGGTCTTCGTATCCAACATCTAATCGATGCAGCAGAAGTACACCTACAAACACCTATGCTTCAATCACTTAGAGCAGTCATCAACATGCTGGCACTGGGTAAAGCTCATAAAGAGGTTTCTGTTTACCTGGCTGGAGCCAACCTCACAGCTCTGAATAAGTCATCACCAGGAGATATCCGCCCTATTGCAGTTGGTGAGTCTCTTCGTAGGTTGACGGCAAAATGTCTATGTGTGGCAATAAAGACAAAGGCTGCAGATTTCTTTAGTCCTTATCAGTATGGTGTTGCGTGCTCCTTTGGAGCTGAGAAAATTGCACACAGTGTAAGATCTTGTGTTGAGAAGCATTGGATGGACGAGGATTTTGGAGTCCTCAAAGTTGATATGAGGAATGCTTTTAACCTAGCTTCTCGTCAAATTCTCATATCCGAGTGTGAAAAGCATTTTCCGGAGTTGCTTCCATGGGTAAGTTGGTGCTACAGTAAGCACCCATTGTTGTGGCATTCTATGGGATCTCTCACATCAGAGTCTGGAGTCCAGCAAGGCGATCCTCTGGGTCCACTCCTTTTTTCCCTTGTTCTGAACATCCTAGTGCTTAAAATAGCTAAGGACATTGATTGCTCGAGCCTTTTGCTCCATGCATGGTACTTAGATGATGGGGTCCTAGCTGGTCCAAGGTCTGCTTTGCTGAGGGTTATATCACTGCTCCAACAGGATGGACCCTCTTTAGGGCTTTTCATCAATGTTGGAAAGTGTGAGATCTACAGTCGTAACCACCTTGAGGGATTTCCTGAGCAGATTGTTAAGTCAAACAAAGCATGTTTTGTAATTCTAGGAATCCCTATTGGTGATGCAGAGTTCTGTGCCTTGTTTATTTCTTCAAAGCGTGTTGAATCCAAATTCCTTCTAGATAAACTTGAGGAAGTTGGTGCAATTGACCCTCATGTGGCATTTATTCTAATTCGCCTTTGTGGTGGTTTTTGTCGCCTAAATCACATTGCTCGCGCTACCCCCCCATCCTTTTCGTTTAAGGCTTTGCAATTGTTTGATGAGGATGTTCGCCGGTGTTTCTCATCATCCACAGGCATTGATGCATCGGACGCTGCCTGGCAACAGGCCCAACTCAGCTTGAGCAGGGGTGGCCTGGGTTTAAGGTCCCTTGCCCATCATGCAAGTGCTGCCTTCATTTCTTCTTTGTCTTCCTCAGGATTAGCCCCAAACTCTTCCCAACATTTGTCTGATGCAGTGGGCATGTTTAATCAGTTAGTCCCTGCTGAGGACAGCATTAAGTTTGAGGACTTCCTGTCATCTGCTATCTCTCAGGGCAAGTTATCAGAGAAGCTCGATAACCAACTTCTCAGTTCCCTCATGGAAGCTTCTACAGTTGCAAACAAGGCTCGTTTGCTGTCCGTCTCATCACCTCATGCAGCCTCCTGGTTATCAATGCCACCATGTGAGCGCCAGGGGCTCCACCTTGAACCATCACAATTTCAAGTTGCTGTCAAGTGGTGGCTAGGTTTAGACACTTCTGGTGATGCCCAATGTGCACTGTGTCCTGAAAAAAGTCTCGATCCTCTTGGCCATCATGCCACAACATGCAAGCGTGTGGGGATGTTGTCTATCGCCATAACAGGCTTCGGGACATTGTGGTCGAGTCCTGCCGCCGTGCCCATCTTAGTGTCCATTTAGAAGTAGGCCATAACCTTACTCCCGACCACAGCAACACACGCCCAGCAGACATCCTCATCCCTCACTGGTGCATGGGCAAGCCTGTGGCTCTGGACCTATCCGTTACTTCTCCGCTTAACCCACTTACCCTTCTGGAAGCGGGAGTGACGGCTGGCGCAGCAGCTAAGGCTACCGAGGAGAGAAAGCTTAAAGCCAACACGGGCAAGTGTGCTGATTTGGGTTGGGTATGTGTCCCGGTTGTTGCGGAGTCTTATGGGGCATGGGGTTTGATGGCTAGGGATTTCTTTTCTACACTTGGGTCCCGTTTGGCTACATCATTGGGAAAGTCAAAGTCAGTGGTAATCCATGAGCTATACGGGAGGTTGAGCATGAATCTTGTCAGGGCCAATGCCACCGCGATCCTGTCCAGGTCCATACCTCCTCCTGAGCTTCAGTAGGCTAGCAACTTGTTTTGTGCATATCATGTGTCTGTGTCATGTTTGTACTGTATCAATTCAAATAATAATAATAATAATAATAATAATAATAATAAATAATAAATAATAATAAGCTGGCCCACCTTGCTCGTGGCACACCACCCTCCCAAGCCATATCAGCCCTTGAGGCCTTTGATCACAACATCCGATCAACCTTCTCCAAGTGCACAGTAGTCGACACCTCCAATCAGGCCTGGCAACAGGCGGAGCTCAGCTTAGGCAGGGGTGGCCTGGGCATGCGCTCCCTGAGTCGGCATTCCTCAGCAGCATACATTGCCTCTCTGAGCTCCTCTGGTGCTGGTCCATTGTCCCAAGAACACCTTATCCATGCAGTAGAGTTGTTTAACTCACTTGTTCCTTCATCTGATGCGATCAGCTTTGAAGAGATGTTGACATCCCCTATCAATCAGAAGGTGCTTTCCAACAAAATAGACAGCCACCTGTTTAATGTACTACTGGAGCAATCATCTCCTGCAGATAGAGCACGCCTTCTCTCTGTCTCCTCCCCTCATGCTGCATCTTGGGTGTCAGTAATTCCCTCTGAGGGGCTAGGCCTTCATCTTCAGCCTTCGGAGTTCCAGGTGGCCATCAAGTGGTAGTTGGGCCTAGACACCTCAGGTGGTTCAATTTGTCCCCTGTGTCCTGGAAAAGTGCTGGATCCCCTTGGCCATCATGCACTCACCTGCAAGCGTGGTGATGTTGTAACCCGCCATAATAAACTGCGTGACATCCTTACTGAGACCTGTCGCAGGGCCCACCTGAGTGTTAAGGTGGAGGCAGGAAGTAGCCTAACTCATGATCATAGCCACACTCGCCCTGCAGACATACTAGTACCCAACTGGTCTTTGGGTAAGCCGGCAGCCTTTGACTTGTCTGTGACGTCACCGCTTAACTCCAATGTTTTACTTGAAGCGGGACTAGCAGCAGGTCAGGCTGCCAGAGCTACTGAGCTGAGAAAGCATGAAGAAAACGATGCCAAATGCAAGGAGCTAGGGTGGGTTTGTATCCCCATGGTGGTTGAGGCATATGGTGCTTGGGGGACAGAAGCAATGGAGTCTTTGGCACTTCTGGCCTCTCGCCTTGCGACCAGCTGCAACAGGGCTAAGGCTGTGGTCCTAGCTGAGCTATATGGCAGGCTGAACCTCTGCTTAGCTAGAGCAAACGCTGTAGCCATCCTCTCCAGATGTTTTGTACCAGACCAGTAGTAATAATAGGGTGTATTTATGCATTGTGAATATCTACATGTACTATGTATGATGTTTTTAATATAAAATAAATAAATAAATAAATAATAATAATAATAATAATAATAATTTACAGACTGAATGTACTGCAGTGGATGCTTCTGCCTCCACCTGGCAGCAGGCACAACTAAGCTTAAAGAGGGGGGGCTTAGGGCTTCGGCGCCTATCTTGCCATTCCCCTGCAGCGTACATAGCTTCATATCAGTCTTCAGGCCTCTCCTCGTTGTCAGGTAAGTATCTGTCCTCTTCAGTCGACCTTTATAACAGTCTTGTGGACCCCCATGATTTCCTTACCCTTGAGTTGGTACAAAATTCCCATCTCTCACAGAAGGTCTTATCTTCCAAGCTTGAAGACCAACAGTTCAATAACCTTTTTCAAAGTGCAACCTTGACTGACAGGGCTCGTCTTTTGTCCATCTCTTCCCCTCATGCCTCTGCTTGGCTGTCAGTCACTCCCTCCCCTCGACTTAACCTCCACTTGGATCCGGCAGAATTTCAAGTAGCACTGAAGTGGTGGTTGGGTATCCCGGTTGTCCAAGGCCAAAGTTGCCCTCACTGTCCTTCCTTTGCATTGGATGACTTTGGCCATCACGCCCTCAGTTGTAAGCATGGAGGGGATGTGGTATTGCACCATAATAAGCTCCGGGACATTTTTTCAGACTTCTGCCAACGTGCTTGCCTGGGTCCACGTCTAGAGATGGGATGTGGGGCTGGGTTTACCAATACACAATCCCGCCCAGCAGATGTTCTTGTCCCTAACTGGGACCATGGCAAACCTGCTGCCTTTGACTTGTCCGTCACGTCTACGCTACATTCAAGTGTCTTGCTAGAAGCGAGCGTGACGGCAGGTTCGGCAGCCCTTGCAGCTGAGAACAGAAAGCGCAATAGCAATGACAGGAAGTGTGAAGAACTGGGTTGGGTCTGCATCCCACTTGTGGTCGAGACCTATGGGTGTTGGGGTGCTGCAGCAGTGGCGGCTTTTTCTAAGCTTGCTGGTCGTCTTTCCACCAGGCTAAACCAACCCAAATCCAGGACCATCTTTGGAATATACAGCCGCCTAGGCCTAGCCTTAGTGAGAGCCAACTGCAGAGCCATCCTGTCCAGGGTAACTTGACTGTAAGGCCTGAAGTGCCTCTCTTTTAGGTTCAATTCCGAGGTTTTATGCATTTAGCACCAATATTAGTAATGTGATGTTATATTCATTCGTTCATGTATTCTATGTATATAATATATATATATTATTATTATTATTATTATTATTATTATTATTATTATCATTTCATTACTTGAACACTGTAATAAAATGAAGAGCTGGTGGACACACCTTTTGCTGTCATATCACAAGAGCCGGATAGAGTAAAAGTTTCACTGGTATCAGTACCAATACTGAGTATAACATTGTTGATGTACTGAACAATATGTATCATCCATGGCTTAGTTATTTCTGGTGATGACATGTAGATATACATGATTACTATGTAAATGACATATATACCAAGTTCAGGTCGTAGCTAAGTGATCAGTGTTTCTCCACTGATGGTATCATAATTGCAACGTCGAAGGCTCTTATTTAATGGTCCTTTTTGCATTTTAAAATGCAAAGTACTCACTTTCCATTATTCGGGTATATAAGATTATGAGTGATGAAATGTCTGTTGCTAAGTGAATATATTTAGATGTAGCGTGACTGTTGAAAGCATCCAATTATGAATAAAAAGCAATGAAACAAGTAAATAAAAACAACCGAAACAGCGACAATATGCTTTATGCCTTCGAGTTGCGCAAACTGCGCATGCGCACGTGCTGCAGCAGCTTTGGGTTTGACGTTCGTCTGACGCACAACCGTTCACTTTCTCTCTGGCACGCTTCAGCTCAGGACCTCAGGTTAACGGTTACAGGTTAACTTATAGTCTCATTATATATTTTTATTATCCGTATATTAGGGGGGGCGTGCGCCCTCCACGCCCCCCCCCCCCCCCCCCCCCCCCCCCCCCCCCCCCTAAATCCGCCACTGATCTTCCAATGGCGGTAGGTTGATTGTAAATGTCCCAGCCCACAGGATGTAGTTCAATATTCTGATCTATATATCGATCGGAATAATTAAGTATAAATACCGTATATCAATCGTCATGCCGTTCAATAATGAAAGTAGGTCTGGAAAGTCTGGAAGCAAGTAATATTTACACAAAGCGGCTGGGGCTCCGCCCCAGACCCCGATGGGCAGGGCTGCCGTAGGCCAGCCGGCCTGTCAGGCCGGCCTGACAGGCCAGAGCCTTGGCCTGACCTGTCAGGCCGGACCCCTGGCCTGTCAGGCCGGACCACGCCCACTCCATGTAATGCCCACTCCATGTATTATATACAGCACTGCATCATGCATATGATGAAATAAACATTATTAGTGTATTGATTGAGAAATGACTGTATAATCATACTAACTGAGTAACGGATCAATGTGAATACATATGGAACAGTTTTATAATTCATAGCAGGCACATGCAGTTGCTTATTTCTTTCGAAGCATCCATGCATTGTGCTTTAGCATGATTGATGCCTCCAGTCGTTGGGGAAGTAGGCAGGCTCCATCGCTGACGATCCTGGATCAACTTGGCTCTTGAGAATACTCTCTCTGATGGGGCGGATGACGCTGGAATAGCCAGGTACTTTCGAGCAAGCTTGCCAATGGTGGGAAATTGTGTGCAGTGTATTTTCCACCATTCCAATGGATCTAATGAGGCCATGACATCTGAGAGTCGAAGCCAAGCATCATACTCCTCCTGAACTGTGTTGCGAAGACTGCTGCTACTCACAGTTGGTTGTTCATCATTAACCACAGATTCATTAGATTCTTCTTCATAATCATTAAAAAAATCACAGTCTTCAAATCTTCTGCGTTTAGTGGACTTTGGCACAATGGATTCATCATCAGCTTCAGATGAAATCCCTGCTACAGCAAACATCTCCACCAACAGTTGTTGTCTAATGGTGCACTGTATTGAAGATGGCAGCCACTCTAAACTTCTGTACCTTGGATCCACAACTGCAGCCATTCCAAGAAGAATACTGCCTATATCCCATCGCCTTTTCATGTCAGCCAGGACAAAGTCTCGCATACATAACACTGCTTTGGGAAGCTGAGCCCAGGTCTTGCCCAAGCCCCATGATTGTGGTGGTTTTGGCCTGCTCAAGTACAACATGAGCTGTGATAACTTCATGGACAAACTACCAAGTTTTGGGTACTTTTCACCTTGAAGAAAATCAGTGACAACTTGAAATGGCTTCATGAAGTGGCACAGCAACTGAGCAGCTGACCAGTCATCATCAGTAGGCCCATCTAGACCAAGTTCATCGATCATTTTACGTAGGGGGACTTCAAGAAGAACACAGCGTGCTAGCATGTAGAATGTTGAGTTCCACCTTGTTACCACATCTTTGATCAGCTTAAGGGTATGGCTACGTGGAGTTGCATGAAGTGAAGACACTCTTGTAGCAGCAGGAGCATCACTGGATGTAGCTGCCAGATCATCATTAGAAGATTCATCATCAGGCTCCACTTCTACCAAGATGTTACTAATTGGTCCTCCAGACTGAGCACTTCTAAGATTTTCTGTCAGCAAAGGGGAAGCATGGATTTTATTAACCAACTTCCGATACATTCCAACCAATTCACTCGTTGCATTTGTTGCAGCAGAGCCATTTATAGGCTTTGGTGGATCGATGTGATTCTTGATGGTTAGCTGGAGAGTGTGACAAGCACATCGCACATGTTCTTCGCAAATCCCATCCTCCAACAACTCTTTCATAGCAGCAACAAAGTTCGCACCATTATCTGTTGAAATTGCATCTAGCCTATCATCTAAAGTGTATTTGATATCAAGTTGCTGCACTAATGTTGCAATCTCCTCTGCCGTATGGGACACATTACTAACACTCACAGCTAAGACAGCTGAGAGCAACTCCCACTCTGAACTAATCCAGTGTCCGGTGATGGCAACATATGAATCCCCTGCTGGCATCTTTGCAGCATCAGTGGTAAGTGAAACAGAGCTGGATTGCTTCAACATGTCCTTTAGCTTCATCATCATTTCTTCATACAACTCATCTATCATTGAGGTAACCTTCGTCCTTCCAGGCATCTTAAAGGATCCTCTTGAGATGCATGCAACAAACTTACTGAATGTTAGACTGTCAGCAAGAACTGGGGGGAGCAAATTTTCACACCAGGCATGTGTCAACAGTTTCATGGCTTCGTCATGCTCAGCTTTAGTAAGAGAAGGGACTTGCGATGTGAAGTACTGCTCTAGCTGCGATTTCTTGGCAGTCGAAATTGTTTTCTCTTTTTTTGAACAAACCGCCACTGCTGAGCCGTCGGCATTTGTCACTGGGCTCACTTCACTCACTTTGTCCTTGTGATTTCGTTCTATGTGTCTAGACATAGTCGAGTGTTCCCTGGCAAACGGTTTGTGACAGTAATCACACCAAACTTTGTTCGCGTACTCCTTTGATCTATGTATCTTGAAGTGCGACCAGACAAAGGATGCTGCACTACTAAGCCTCATTGGGGTGAATCTTACTAATTCCTCGGAATTGTATTCCCACAGATCCGGGTTTGGAGTAGTAGGCTTGAGCCGTTCAGCTGAAGGTGTAGAAACCGATCCATGCGGCGGTGGTATTTCGGTGATTGACATCGTTATCGTGATCGTACTCGTACGCGCGCAAGGGTAATTAATTAAACTATTGATAATTAATGATAACTAATATTTAATTGCAATAATTTTTAATAACTCGGCCTACCAGGCCGACCTGTTAGGCCGGGCTGGCAGGCCGGCCGGCCTCAGGCCAGACCCCTTGCCGGCCTACGGCAGCCCTGCCGATGGGGAAGCTTACAGCGCTCCCCCATACCCCTAGTTGTTCATCATAGCATCAAGGGGGACAGAGAATAATGAGCATGTTAAAATGCAGTGTAAATTATATCCTTACATTCTGCGTTGGTCATAATATATATACATGTAGTATTGTATTGTCAACAATAGTATTTATGGCGGCAAAAAAAAAAAGCATGACGTGACACAATGAGAAATGCAGCATCACTGATGCACTTACTCCCTGCATTGTTCATAATAATGTCGATAGGAATCAGTAGACATGTTATGGTGCAATGTGAAATGATATACTTACTTTCTGCATTGTTCATGAGCCCATGGTATAGGATCGAAACGCACCATACTTTACAGCGTAACTGGAGGAGAAAAAAAAAACCTGTTCTTTCGTGACGTTATATATTTATATGACATGTATTTGTGAAATACATAGATAAGCAGAAAAGAAAGACAGTGTGAAGAACACACAAATACACACGCATGCACACACACACACACGCACGCACGCACGCACACACGCACGCACGCACGCACGCAACGCACGCAAACATGCATACATGCATACATGCATACATACATACATGCATACACACACACACACACACACACACACACACACACACACACACACACACACACACACACACACACACACACACACACACACACACACACTTGGAGCCCTCGAAGAACTCGCACAACAGTACTGAGTTAGTTTCGAAAAATAAACAGTGCACGGTTTTGAGGGATTACGTTGAATGTACCTCCCAGAGTTGCTGCGGTATTGTTTATACCATACCGCAGCAACTCTGCATGGATGCATGGTTTTGCCAGTTAACTGTCCATAGAAGACATATATTGTATGTACACTGTGCCGGCAGAGTAATAAAAAACACCACACAACTGATGCTTTCTGGGTTCTAGAGGCAAATAGTCACGGAACGAGAGTATATTGAAGCATATAGCGAATACGATCGGCGGCACATTCTTACCACAGAGGATGCTACAGCTGCCATAAACTACACCAGTATATGTCAAAATCACTTGCCTATACAGTAAAACCTGACCCGTTTTAAAGCGGGCCGCCCGTTTTAAAGCCGGTGACATGTACACACGCATGTGGGTCCCCCCCCGGGACCCATATGCCTAGGCAACCATAGGCGATCAGAGGGGGGGGGCCCCAGGGGGCCTTGGCCCCCCCCCCCCTCCCCAGGCTATGGCGCCCCCGTCCCCCCACCCCCAATCCCTAAAACTACTACACTACAATATGCGGAGCATAATTTAGCTTCTAGCGCACGCTCGCATGCAACGTTACAATCCAGAGTCAAACGGTTACTTGCGTAGCTGAAGTATCGTAAGCCACGCCCATTTTGGGCGCCCCTCGTGTGCTTGGCCCCTCCCCTCGGTAGATGCTGGGGCCGCCTCTGGCAACTGGGTCCCCCCCACGGATCCAAATGCCTATGAGTTTCCTGATGCGTTTTATTTACTGGCACCGGCCGGGTTTTGATACGATAGACCAGGGTTGCCGAAGGCCAGTCCGGCCAGCCAGGCCGGACATTTAGCTTGGCCTGGCAGGCCGGACCGTGACCTGACAGGCCGGCAGGCCGGGATCCACCCACTTATTATAATAAATTATTAATTCATTTCGCGATGTCTATAGCTATATATGGGACAGTTTCCGAGATAACTTCCTAGTTCCTATGTTTTATAACATTATAAAATAATCGTGTTATAACATTTGAATTGCTGTATCTGCCGAACAATAAAGGCTATCGACTTCCCGGCTATTTTCAACACTTCATACTACACCTATGCCCTATAGGGTAAAATACATTTTTGTGTCTTGCACTTGCTCAGTACCATCATTGCAACGTTCGATACCCCACCAGGTTCAAACCCAACATAACTTTCTGTAGGAGTAATCCGGCAATCGCTTCAAATTCGATTTGTAAGTAGAGAGGTCCTATATCTATCGATTTGTTCTGTTCGTTAATTTTTATGCCATCCGTTACGTTACGGAGATATAGTTGAACAAACTACGTGCATTTTTTTCCCGCTCGATACGCGGCAATGATATAATCACCGCCTCCCGGACGCGATTGCCCAAATCATCGGCGCGAATCGAGCGGGAAAATGTGCACGTTCGTAGTTTGTTCAACTATATCTCCGTAATGGATAGCATAAAAATTAACGAACAGAACAAATCGATAGATATAGGACCTCTCTACCTACAAACCGAATTTGAAGCGATTTGATTACTACTACAGAAAGTTATGTGGGGTTTGAACCTGGTGTGGTATCCAACGTTGCAATGCTGGCACGGAGCAAGTGCAAGACACCAAAATGTATTTTATCATAGAGCAATGGTGTAGTACGTAGTTGTGAAAATAGGAAGTTGATAGCCTATACCGTTCGGACGATCTAGCGATTCATAACACGATTATTTTATAAAACATAGGAAGTTTTCTCGGAAACTGCGGTCCCATACAGTAATATAGTTATTATACAATCAGTTGGTAATGGTTACAATTTACAAATTACAGATACAGAAACTGAGTCTGAGATACATAACATGCAGTGATGCAAACAGCGCGCTTGCTATCTAAATCCATGCATTGTGCTTCAGCATGACACACGCCTCCAAACGTTGAGGGAGAAGGTTCCATCTCTGGCGCTGTTGAATCAGCTTAGTTCGCGAAAACATCCGCTCGGATGGAGCTGAAGAAGTATGAATTTTTAACAAATTGTTTAATAATATCATAATGTTTTGTGGTTAGCCATGAATTTTTAATAAATTGTTTAATAACATCAATTTATCCGACCTGGCAGGCCGACCTGGCAGGCCGGGGCCTGACTTTCGGCAACCCTGCGATAGACACATTTGTTGTTAGGGTCAACTATCGATACGTTTTGTCCTTACCGCTTACCGGTTATCCTATACCGTTAAGCAACCGGTAAGACACTTTTCTTATCATTACCTTTCAGTAAGAGATAACTTCAAACCGAATATTATAGGTAACACTCGGCTTTCTTATTGATTTTTTTATATTTCTTGTACTGGCCTTCCAAATAATTATTCACGACAACATGTGGGCAAAATTAACCGAATTAGTGTTATGAATGATTACTAGAGGGAGTACATGTTTGAATAGAAGTTGTTTCTAGCACTGTGACGTCAGAGCAACGAACTGCGCGTTTGCGGACACACGAAACCGATATAAATCAATATACGGTCCGCTGGTACTGGTGTACAATTAACAATTAAAGAGATTTGACGTTTTTAACTTACATGTATAAAGATAAATGAAACCCCATAGGCTAAAACGCTTCGTTATCACAAAAACCTAGGGTCCATATGATCAAGTTGCCATTGCAGTTTCCTTGCAAAATATCAGGTTATTCCGAAGGAGATTATTGGCCATCGAAGGCCAACCAAAGTACGAAATTAAATGG